>JAWLRI010000967.1:253521-264887 GCA_034781795.1 Crypturellus tataupa | reverse complement strand
CCAAAGATTGAATTATGATCATTTTATTCACTGTATTTATTTATTTATTTTTAATGTGTCTAATATTAGAGAGCTCTCGGCATTTTTTTTCTCAATATCAGCTTAAATAGTTGTGATTTTTTCTTGTTAGATTGATGGATTCTTTGAAGTTGTACTGTTCTGTATTATAATATTAACAAAATATATACAATTTTAGGAATTTGGTTTGCCTAAAAATTGTTGAAATAATCTAGCTCTTAGAGATTTCTGTTTTCTTACTCTTGCCCACCTAATCCATTTGTGTTAAAACTGCTTAGCTGAAATTGGCCAATAAGGGTTTTTTTATTATTTTGGGAGGAGAATTTTGTCTCTGTGATGGTTGCTTACATTTGCCTTATCCATTTGCTTTAGTCTTTATCACTGTGCCCTAGACAGCAGCTGCTTTTCCTTGTCTGTGCTTAATCAGAGATCATGGGAGCAGACACTCCTTTGTTCTGATTTAGTAATAGGCAACTTGTACCTTCCTATGAGCTTTTCTTTTATCATATATATAAAAAGAGAAATGCATATCCTACATCACCCTCCCAGTGCTGATTAAATGGTGCTTCTATAGCTTAGTTATTCTTGAAGGGCAAGGCTACGGTGGCCTTGTAATTTCCAGTGCACTTCACTCTTCTCATGGAAAATCACCTCTTTACCTGAAGAGGTTAAATAGTTTAAAAATTCCTGTCTTTAATTAGTGATTTCTGTATTTATGTGCAAGCTTTTTCTTTTTCATCACCTTTGCTAATGTACTGGACTTTCCACTGTGCTGGACAGCGATCATGAATAATTTTTGCTGAGCAGAGTCCTGGGTCAGCACGGTTTTCTTCTGAGCTGAGCGGCGAGATTCTGGCCCCCTGTCAGTAACCCCTTCAGGGCAGGACAGAAAGCTGCCGTCCCTCCTGCTCCTGCTCGAGCTGCGCGATGGTCTGCTGCCTGTGACGGCCGAGCACTTCACTGTTCTGGGTGAGCCAGACCTTCCTTTTTGTACTTACAGGTAATCCTGCTAGCAAACACACCTTGATTAACTTGTTCTTCCTGTTACAACAGCAACGTTTATCCCTCCTTGAGATACAGTCTGCCCAGTCTTTAATGACGCTTAAATACCGAGCTGGTCCCTGTCTCCAAGCACTAGTGGACTTCTGTTGGGAGTCCTGCCAGCCCAGAAGCAGCAATACAGTCTTAGAAAGGTATGAATCCATGCTAAAGCATCCTAGAGAGACGTGACCTATTAACTTGATTTAGCTCCATGTGCTGATGATTTGAAATGCAGAAAAATACATGTACAACTGCCTGCTCATGGATGGCTATGTGCACCCTCAGATTGTTTTCTTTGATGCTGACCTACTCTGTAACCTTGGAATAAGTCACTGAATTTTTCTGTACCTCTGCTCTTCCTAGGTATCTGTATTTTGCTATATTCAAGGCCTTTTATTGAAAAAGCAAAATTTTCTAAAATATTTTATAATTTTTGTCATTGCAAAGAAGGATCCCAGCTTGTGTTTTAAATTACATAATTTCTACTTGCTTAGGTAGGCATTAGTCAATTCAGACACAAAAACATATACAATAATTAAAGTTTGCCAATATTTTACCATTAAATTTAAATTAAAATATTCATCTAGATGAGTCATGTCTTTAAAACTACATATTAGACATAACTTTAGTTCACCAGTACATTTAATAAGCAATCTGATGAATTTATGCTACTCCCTTTAACTGTGAATCTGCTGGCCATTCTGGAATTATTTGAACATAAGAACCTGTATGGGACTAGAATAACTATTACAACGGCGCTTGAATGCTTTTTCTAAATTTGTACACATAGAAATAAGCACTTTTCACATATGACTTTGTAGTTAAAAGTCAACAGTTTAGGGTTATGGTACGGACACACTTGCTCATAAAACTTGATTTTGAAATTCACTCATGCAGAACTTTGCTTTCTAATAACATTTTCTTTTATTCTTTAGCACAAAAATCTGCATATACATATATTTGCATATTTTGTGTGTATTTTTAGAAAAGGTCACTGTAATTTAAACTTACAGGATGATAAAACACAGCTTGAGTATACCAAAGTATACTACTTATGTAAATGCAGATGGGAACTTATATCCTAAAGTGCAGAATCAAGAATGGAATAGAAAGTATGTTATCTCTTTGGCTAAGGAAGATAAGAAATTTAGGGCCATGAAAATGTATTCTTCAAACTTTCTGTTTTTCTCTGAAAAGCTAGAGTTAATTTTGTTATTACTACCAATATACTTAATATATAATATTTTAGGTATTATTCATATAATTTTTATTTTTAATTAATTTTAATTATATCCTTAATCTATTAATATTCATTTTCTCTCTTTCTGGTTATGTTGTTCATTAGTAGTACTGGTTGTGGTCATAGTTTAAGAGATGTAATCTATCTCCGTCATGGGTGCAAACTAGTGACCCTTTGCTGGGGCTATTACAAGCTATTTGCAGGCAGTGCTGAAAGCAATGATATTTATTGCTTGTGAATATTATAATGTACTACATTAGTACACTACAATTAGTGCATTAATAATCAAATGTTTCAGCCTTTGGAGCAGGACATAGAGAGAAAAAACGTTTGGAGCCAAAGGCAGATCTTTTCTGATGAACAGTTTTCCTCTTGCTTCCTCTTAAAAATACGCCCTACTTTTCCTTTTCCTTTTATCTATAGATTTCTTTCTTCATTAGAGACTCTTTCTGTTTAAATCCATGCAGTCTACCAGTATAATACCAATTAGCTAAAGTTAGGTGAATAGGATATTTAGTAAAATAAATAAATATTGCATGTGAGTGAGTGATTCTGCCTAGTTGCACAGGGCAAATTTCCAAAAAGACTGATCCTGAGTTTGGTTTCACATGCATTTAACTGTTCCTCCCTAAAGCTATCCAACTCTAGTGTATTCCACTGAAGAGAAACATTTCCGAACAAAATTGAAGAGGGAATGAAAACGTTTGGAAAAAAAGTACAAAAAGAAATGAGTAAATATATAAGAAACCATCATTTCTAGCAGATGAAAACTAGAATTTATAGAATTGCAAAAGTTATAAAGAATAAGATTTCCCTATATCATTTTGTCCCTGTGTCAGTGCAGAATAGTTCTTTTCAGCAAGTTTCCAAGTATTTTATCCATTTTATCCAGTATCTTAGATGACAGGGTTTTGACAAACTCTCTTGGAAGATTGCTTCATGGCCAGATATATCTAATGGTCAGCATTTCTTTTCAAGTTCATTCCTTGCTCTGTTTCATTCTGTAATTCCCTATGGACCCTGTTAAACAGTTTGTTTCTATTCTCAGTATTTATGTCCTTCAGATGCTTAAAGATGCTTGTCATTGATTGCTGGTTAGAGAGAGAAAAAACTGATATCGTACAAGATGCAGGCGATACAGAGATTTTTAATGATTAAATCTTAATCAACTGTGTTACATGTTACTTGCAAAATATAAGAGGAGTTAATGTATGCATTATTTTTTCCTTAATACTCAAGTTAGAGTGGGAATTACATTTTATTTGATCTTTTCAATTAACGTGTTATAAATGCTTGGAGCTGAGTGGGGACTTTGACTCATCCAAAATGTAAAACATAGCCTGTGCTGGGGGTCAAATACCCCTGAATTATTTGCTTACTCTGCCTGATCCCATGTCACCCAGGCACTAGATCCATCTCATTTCCAAGCAGCTAATATTAAAATGGTTTTCTGCTAGAAGAGTTGTACTTGGTTAAAACACATGTACACTTTGTTGAAAGTATAGTCGTTTCCTACAACAGTGATTCTTCTTGTTTCTTATTATTCTTCTACTTACAATATTCTTGCTTGTCTTGGAATCACAGATTTTCCATAAAACAAATTTGATTTGTCATGGTCCTTTTGTCAGGAATCTTGCTTTCATGTATGACACTTTTGGATGCTTTTGTCTACTTGCTTATGTGTGTTCCATGGAGAAATTATTCAGCTAAAGAGAGAATGAAGCAGTACCCAGTGCTATTTGTCTAGAAGACCACCAGAAAGGAAATGCATCACATTTCTCCAAATGTGCAAACATTTCTCCAAGCAGTAAACATTTCTCCAAAATCTCACAACCTAAACTGTGATCAAAACAAATTATATGACATGATTTATTGCACCCTTAGGTTATTGAGTGGAGGCACTTAGGGACATGGTTTAGCAGGCATCGTGGTGAGGGCATTACGGCTGGACATGACGGCCTTAAAGGATGATCTTTTCCAACCATATTGATTCTATGATTCTGTGATCATACTGCTTGAGTACAGATTAATAACAGGTTACTCATGCACTGCTAGATCCTTAGACAATCTTAAGGTGAATCCTTTGCGCAGACTTGCTAAGCTTTTCCCAGCAGACACATGGATAGTAGTCTCAAGAGAGTACATTCATAATGTGATGAAAGCGTGTGTTTCAGGAGTATCCCAAGAAGTCCAAAAGAAATGGTTAAGAAATTTCCTTGTTGCATTGGGAATCCATAGGGATTCCTGAATCAGCACAACAGGGAGTGTCCCCCTTCCACGGCGCTTGCTATTAACATCGACATGGCCAAGTGTGCTTGCATCAAAACGCTGGAATATGCTGACCAACCTGGTACACTGGGATTGTCTTCACACTTTGCTGGAAAAACATTAGCATCCTGTTTTTCCTCCTAATGTATGGAGTATGGAGACTGCAGGTAGGTCTGTGACTGGGAAAACAAGCCAGGATTTAGTGAGGTATCTGGGGAAATATGTTCCTCTCCAGGGCCATCTGTGTTTCAGCTCGTTGCGTGCACATGCATTGTTTGCAATGTTACCTGTCTGGACAAGCAGATTCTTTGTGACTATCATAACCAGCAATAATTTAAACACAGATCTGATAACATGCTATAACAATACACTGTAGTTTCTCTGATTTGGCCTCTGGATGATACTGAAGAAAATCAGTGAAAACAACTTGTAATGTGTATCTTCCCAATCATGTTTGTCTGCCTTTTGAAAACGATGATTTAGCACAACTATAAGTTATAGACTTGATGATAGAATAATGTGATAAAATCCATGGTTTGTGCTTTGTAGGTCAGATTAGATGACTATAACACCCCTCTGGATTTATATCTGGTAAAAGAAAGCCAGTGTATCAAAGAGCAGTGCTTCATCATTCAGTCACTCTAGATCATTATATGATTTTCAGATATTGTTTTCAAGTGCATTCAGTCTCTCCATTTCAGTTATTTTTTTGTTGTTTATATTTTGAGTTACTACACATGCCTTGACATCAGTTGTACTCTACACTTCCCTGCTTAGGCAGTATCATTATTATTTAACCTCTTCTGCTATTTAGTAAATTTTATGTGGAGAGGTCAGGGACATATGCCTGTTCAATAAAAATTTCACATGAAAATCGTCTTGAAGTTATCAGTAGAATGTGGTTTTGAGAAACAGTAGAGCTTTATTAGCTGATTTGTAATCAGTAGATTAAAGCTAAGGTAAAACACTTATTTTTGTAAATATAGAATATGGATGACAAAAAAAATTTACAAATCATATCCCATTTATGTGAACCTTTTTTTCTGATGGAGTGTCTGTACTATCAAATGATGCATAGGTTTTCTATCTTCTATTTATCAGCAAAGATGGTCAACTTCCTTCCTCTTATCACCTCCTCATTCACGTCTTTTTGGTCGTGATCACATTTTATAGTCTGCACTTCTAGTACTTCCTTGCTAGCCTATAAAAGGCCAAAAGGAAGAAAAGGAAGATTCAAATGAGCCTGGAAAAAGAGTACTCAGCTCATTTAATTTATCTCCTTTATGCCAAATTTCGTTCATCAATTGAGCTGCTGCTCTATAGACAAGTCAATCTAATCAGATTCAGAGAGCACCATCCAGGAGTAAGATACTGTACTAAAATTTTAATAAAATATTGTGGTAGTCTCAGTGCTAAATACTTTATTTGCCACAATTAGTTAAAAAAAAAATAAAAAGGCACAATAAAGAGTTTAGCTGAATCAGCATTTTAGGATTTTTTTTTTAAAGAAATAAAACTGTAATGTGCAACGTGTGGACAAAATATAGCCAGAATATTTTAAAATGAGCAGTATCCATTGCCTTTACCTCATTACTAGAGAAGACAGTTATTCTTAAGATGAAAGACTCACTGATACTGCTGTGAAAGGAAGAAAATGATCCGAAAGAGCTTTTCTTTGTCATATCTACTAATGGATTCAGAATTTCCAAAACCAACATTTTCACTAAAGTAAAATTAACTAGTTTTGATACAGAAAAAAAAATCTTAAGAAAAAAAATCACAGAATATTTCATATTGAACCATGTCTACCCACTAAATGTTACTTTCATAAAACTGGAAACACTTCTATTTTGTTCCAAGGTTTAGATAGGGCTCTACTGGAACTACTGGAGCTGTCACTTGTGTTTTCTTTCTGTAAAATCAATTAGATCTTGTTAATTGATCCTAGTTCTGAAGGTGACTTTTTTCTCCTTTTTCCATAATATTTGCAAAATTGAAAGCAATGGCATTATCACCCAAGGGGAATAAAATAAGGAGTGCTTAATTACATAGACTGAAAAGTAATCACATGTATTGGCTTATTTTTGTGTTACAAATCTTCACCTATCTGCTTTTGATTTTATTTAAAACTGCCCCTTTGAAAAGTGCCATTTCACATCTATAAAATTCACTTAGAAGGATAAAAAGGCAAATTCAAGGCCTCTCTACAGTAAGAGGGTATATTTTGGGGCTTTAGCAGAAACTCAGGTAAATATGCCAGATAAATTACCCTCCAGAATTGCCTCTTTCAGTTGACCAAAAAGCTCAGATATAGTTACCTGTGTTGTAGAAAAAAGTAGAAATTCCCCTTCCTTTCCTACCCATCACCCTCCCTGTGTCTTTCCTTTGACTTCAAGGACTTAGATTCATCTTTTCTCCTCAATTAATGCAGGAATGAAAGGAGGATTTTCATTTGTTTTCTACTTCTATTTTAAGAAAGGAAACAGTGGTTTCGAGGGAAATCTCGTAATGGTTTATATTAGTGCTCCGTTATGCATTATTTAGACAAGGGTAAATATTAGGATTTGAGAATGCAGGACAACAGTAATAGATTTTTCTTTCTTTAAGCAAAATAGCCTATTTGCTTAACTGCCAAGCATTGACTGTTTCAATATGTTCAAGCCTACAAGGCTGAAAACAACGACACAGATGTGATTCGCATAGGGCTCGCCAGCATGGTGCCTCAGTCTTCTGGCTCGCTGGAAAGCTTCCAGCGGACTTAGGAAAAGTACACACTGAAGAAATGCAAACCATTATTTAGGCAATTAATCAGGAAAATGTGTTTTTTCAGCATGATCAAATTTAGCTTTGTTAATTTTTATCTGTTCTCATCAAAATTTCCCCACATGGAACAAAATATTTACTCACAGAGTTCTTACCACCTTGTATCAATTGTGTATCAATTATAACAAATTGTGTATCTATTATAACAAGTTAAAAATTATAACAAGTTTTAAAATAAATGATTTGGCATATCTCCTAGGTAACTGTAGGAACAAAGTGGAACAAAGTGGAATCATACTGCATAACAACAAGGTAAATCCTTTCCTATTAAACCGATGTAGTATTGCAATATGTGAAGCTTAGGTCATATTTTTTTACATTAAATTCATTTATTTATTTAAAAGCTGTAAATCCTAATTATAAGACCTATAGTATTAGTTTCTTCTTTCTTGGAATGGGAATTATCAATGTATTGCGTTTAGGGAGGCCAGCTAGGAGAGGGAGAAAGCCCCAAGTGATGCTATTCTCATTTTATTTTAGCCTTAAGGACTGGTGCAACTGAAAGTCTGACAAATGTGTGGCCGTTATAAAATTTGTAATAAAGTCATCTTGTTTGATGTAAGATTAAGACATGTTAAGGTCTTCTCAGTCTTTAAATAAATTTACTGTAGATGCAAAAATTTGCAGATCAGTATCAAAAGTAGTTTTACAGGCAGGACCTTCAAGGCTTTCAACACAGTAATGAAATATGATATAAAGCAGCACAGTGTCAATAAATCTACAGGATAAAGGTCAGGTTTACATCGATGGACAGGGCTGGCAAATACATTTGTTCTTGCAATGTCTGTGTTTTAAATGCCACCCTCTGATGAACCTAGTGTAGAAATACACTTTCGGGTTTGATGAGATGTCAGTTTTGTTCAGTGCTGATCAAATAAGATGAATGAAAGTGAAACAAGAACAAAAATATTATTTCTGTCATTTATTTTTATGCATCTCAGGAAGTGGGTCAGGCCAGGAGATTTCTCTAAAACAAATAGCAATCACTGCACAATATCACCCATTGATCTATTTCACAGCAGGCAACAGCCTTTTTGTCAGAAAGGACACAGAATTCAAATACCACAAAAGACATGGAAAGGCCCATGACAGATTTAAAAAGTATCACTCCCTCCCTTTCCTTGCCAACCCATCCTTCGTGATCCCACGAAACAACCTAGGCAGGAAACGAAGGGCAGAGCAAAAATATTTTCAGACCTGTAGTGAAGTTTGGTGTTCTAAAAAACAGTAAAATAAAAATTGTTGAATATGAAGAAAATTCAGCATTTAGAAAACATTTTTTTTCAATGAAGAAAGCATGAGGAAATACATTGCATGTTGGCAATTGTATAAGGCAAACTGTTATTTTGTATAACTAGCAATCTGAAGGCACTCTATCTAGCTTGAATGATGTATCTCATCATTAATTCATCTTCTTCAGAAAATGTTACAAATCTTAGAGTCCATGTATCCCATAGGACTGTAAATGTTGGTTTTAAATAAGAAAGTATTTTTCTGTGGAAATGATTCTGAAAATACAATACTTGCCTTTTACACTTAATTTGCTTGTGAAATAATTTTAAAATATTTCAATCCTTTGTCCAGTGATTGTAAGCAGCTTTTAGGTGTCTGAAATGAGGCAACAAAATACAGATATAAGCATCGAAATAAACACCTTGAGTTCCTGACTACTTCATACTTTTCCAGCATTTAAGACCTGCATGGAGGTAAATGTTGTTTCCAGTTTGCAACCTGAGTGTCAACACGCTAAAAAGCAATATTGGAAATGCTCCAGTAGTATTTTACAGTCAAATATGGAGTCTCTGCTTTGCCCTTTACAAGGGTTTATTATTCAGATAACTAAATTATGTCATTTTGTTCACTGACAGTTGTCTTAGGTGATTATAGGTGATATTCACAGATTATATTTCTGCTGAAGACCTGTATTTTAATCTAATGGGACTCATACATGAGTGGCAGCAGTTCAGTTTTGATTTATTTAATTCAAAAGATTTTTATCTATTGCTTTGGCAAGTTATTTTTGGAGGTCAAACAAAAACACTCTAAATTATAGTGAGTGTATGAACTTTTCCAACTTTATTTATCCCAAGTAATGAACCAAGATGCGTAAGAAATGTGGAGAACCTCTCAAGCCCAGATGAAGGTTTACAGGGGGTCTGTAATCTTCATTTTTTTGTTTTTCTTTTTAGACGTAATGATAGCTCCCCCTTTCCCCAGAAGTAGTAGTGAGGGAAATGAAGTCACTCTTAAAAGGAAATGTTTGTCCTAAGAGCAAGATATGTTGAGGACACTGAGACCTATATTAATGTGGCAGATTTTCCTCCTGCTCTGTCCACTTGTTGGATTATATACAAGTATGCAAGTATTTGGCATTCAGTATAAAAGACTGCAGATCTGAACCATGGTAAGTGCTCTGACACTTGCTGACTATTGCACCTGTGTTACCCATGCAATGCAGAGATGCCATTAAATGAAGAAAAGTTTATGTAAAACTTCAAGAGAGCTTATATTATAGAAGGTTTTGAAAAAAAAACATATATTCCATACATAATACCATTTATATTCTAAGTATTTCTCAAGCTTTTTCATAATCTTTCAAAAATATGAACAGATTGTAATTACAGGGGAAAATTTGAGGTTCATTCCCACTGCATGGTAAATCTACAGCTTGTATCTATATGAAATGGCTTTCCTCTCCTGCCATTTCATCTCTGTTGCATTGTAAGAACACTCTTATCATATATAATCATCATATAATCTATAGAAGTTAGGTAATATTGGGATTTGGAGATCTTAGCTATTCTTTCCATTCTGATCAGTCTAATGTGATACCAGGTAGTTGGTTTACTTAAGTGTTGCAGTAATATGCAATGGGGCTGTTAGTAGAAATAAACATATTTTAGGGCACTATTACCAAATATGTATGATTATACACTGAACATTGATCCTAACAAAATGTGACTAAGCCTGGATTCTTTCAAAGCTTAGGGACTTACTCTAAATATTGAATATGAAGTTGTATTTTCCAGGTCTTGACACAGAGAGCCAGGAAAGACTCCCTTTGTGTCCATCCAGCCCTTGAGCTACCAGTCGGTGGGTTACGAAGGCAATCTTGTGTATCGGCCCTCATTTAGCACACTTGTAGGCAGTTTAGATATTAATGCCCTGAGCCCATTGCTCCCACCTGGGGCCCAGCTGCCGGGCCGCGAGCTAACGATGCAGGTGTGCGGCACTGTGGAGCTCAGCTCAGCTCAGCTCAGCTCAGCCCAGCCCGGGCCTTAGCAGGGTTTAAGAAGAGGCTCTCAAGGTTAGTCTGGTTCTCAGTCATGAATCGCTAGCCTTATGGCTGTGTTTTTGGCTTGGCTGTGCACCTAGCTCATGTGGGCCCTGCCCTGCAGACTTGGGTCCTGGCCTGAGCACCCTTGCTGCTGCGGACACGTGTGGTGATCAGGCCTCTCGGCTGCCCTGGCTTGGCCCTGCTCGCTCTGCTCAGGTACAGACCGTCCGGCAGCTGCCTCTGCTCTCCTTGCTGTTGTGGGCAGCCCTGGATCACTTGGCCCTGTGGAGAAACAGGCCGTGTCCCTGCCGATCCCTGGCTGAGGTGAGTGCAAGAGCTCCTGCTGCGGAGTGAGGGGGACCAAGCAAAGCTGCCTGTGAAGGAGCAGCCTGGAGACTATCTGGCTGCCTTAACTGTCCCCCCTCTCCTAGCTCGTTGCCCTGTGTAGAGGGGCTTCCTTCATGTCGTAGTGTGTGTAACGGATCGCGTGAGGGGAGCGCTCCTACCCAGCGGCCTGCCGTCTACCTGGTTCCCTCTTCCTGCCGTGGAGCTCCCCCCAAGTGCTCCCTTGCTGGTGTGTTTAGTCACTGGTTTCGGGGAAGGTTGAGAGTTTTGAACCCTTTGGCACCACCCAGCACACGATGAGCACGCGGTGAGCTCCCCCGTGGAGCCTCCGAGCGCTGGTGAGTGTGACTCACC
>JAWLRI010000967.1:209089-253421 GCA_034781795.1 Crypturellus tataupa | reverse complement strand
TATGGCTGTGTTTTTGGCTTGGCTGTGCACCTAGCTCATGTGGGCCCTGCCCTGCAGACTTGGGTCCTGGCCTGAGCTCCCTTGCTGCTGCGGACACGTGTGGTGATCAGGCCTCTCGGTTGCCCTGGCTTGGCCCTGCTCGCTCTGCTCAGGTACAGCCCTTCCGGCAGCTGCGTCTGCTCTCCTTGCTGTTGTGGGCAGCCCTGGATCACTTGGCCCTGTGGAGAAACAGGCCCTGTCCCTGCCAATCCCTGGCTGAGGTGAGTGCAAGAGCTCCAGCTGCTGAGTGAGGGGGACCAAGCAAAGCTGCCTGTGAAGGAGCAGCCTGGAGACTGTCTGCCTGCCTTAACTGTCCCCCCTCTCCTAGCTCGTTGGCCTGGGTAGAGGAGCTTCCTTCACGTCGTAGTGTGTGTAACGGATCGCGTGAGGGGAGCGCTCCTACCCAGCGGCCTGCCATCTACCTGGTTCCCTCTTCCTGCCGTGGAGCTCCCCCCAAGTGCTCCCTCGCTGCTGTGTTTAGTCACTGGTTTCGGGGAAGGTTGAGAGTTTTGAACCCTTTGGCACCAGCGAGCACACGATGAGCACGCGGTGAGCTCTCCCGTGGAGCCTCCGAGCGCTGGTGAGTGTGACTCACCTCTGCTGACCAAGCGCTTGTGCTCATATATAGTCTCTAGTTGTAGTGTATAAATGACTTTAATTTACAGTGCATTACATGCCTATGCCTCTAAATCCCTGTGCAATAATTTGTATCCTTTCCCTCGGTAGTTTAACTGCCTGTAATCTCCTCATGTGTTGGGTGTTTTTTTGTTTTGTTTTTTTTGATAATGTCTCTATAATCCAATCTAAGTAACCCCTTGCTTATGAATAATAAACGCTTAGGTACTGTTTATTCACATCATCCAGAATACTATTTTTATGACTGCTTCTAATTTGGGTGGCACAAGCAGTATTAATTTTTTTCTGGAGGAAAAACAAAGCTCTATGCATAGTTATTTCTTTCCATAAGACCAAAGCAATTGGTACATGCAGTTATTAGGACTTGTAAACAGGGCATCTTGTGTGTGCTTACAAGTCAGTTTTAAGTTACCATAAAGTAAAGAAAGTTTTAGGTGCGCTCTGCTTCCATAAGCAAGGTCAGGGGAACAGGGAAGTTCAAAGCAGGCATCCTTATAAGATTGAATTAAGCAGAATTAAATAGGGTAGATATTGTTTTTGGTTCTTCCTGGTTCTCTAAAAGTGGATTTATTTACTTATTTATTTATTTAAAGTGCCTAGCATCCCAAAGTTCATTTAAAGCCTATTAATTCTATGAAATACTCCTTTTTTCTTTTTCTTTTTGATTAAATTTATTACCTCTGCAGCCTATGAATGTGTTATGCTTCCAGATTTTAGGATGCGAGGGAATTATACCTCTTATATGATCTGCTGTAAACTGCAACCTGACCATGACTTTGTAGATTATGGGCAGTAGAGAATACAAAATTAATTACTGAAAAACTTGTTTCAGCATTTATAGGCCCTATATGTCTAGTCATCATAAATAAGCAGGGCGCGGGAGGAAAAAGTATGGAGAAAGGCAATTAAAACCTCACTGTGTCAGTAAGATTCAAGTAAAGTTAAAGTTGCTGTTTAAAAAAGAAAAAAAAAGTTCTTAGGATAGAAAGTCTTAAGTTTCTGGTGGTACATTTTGTCTTTGTTATTCTTCCATTACTTTCCTTTGTCTTTGATAGCATTTCTTTATGTACTTACTATAAATGTATATTATCTGTGAGGGATAATTGAATTGCTAAAGAGTTAGCTTAGTTTGCCTCTCTTTTGGGAGGGGACACGGGTGGGGAAGACAGGAAGGAGGGAGGGGGAAAGACTGTTTTTTCTTTATTCTTGAGAGAGGGTATAGGACTTACTGGCTACACATTAGAAAAACTTATTTTCAGTACATTTTACATGCCTACAGGTAACTGTACTTATGAGGAATGTGTGCTTGCAGTATAGAATCTGATATGAAGGAAAAAAATCTAGTTAAGTTACTATTTGGCTTTTCTCTACTAATGTCACATTCCTTCAAACTAGGTTAGTGACCCTGGGAATAGGAAAGAAAAGTTCAGGATGCAGCTGTGTTTTCTTCTGAGTCTCCTTAAAGTGCTCTCCAAGCAATGTGGAAATTCTCTCTGGTAAGTTAATCAGAAGTAGCTGAGTCGGAAATCATAAAATAGCTAACCTACATTCACTTGTAAGAAGCT
Organism: Crypturellus tataupa; assembly: GCA_034781795.1. Taxonomy (NCBI): domain Eukaryota; kingdom Metazoa; phylum Chordata; class Aves; order Tinamiformes; family Tinamidae; genus Crypturellus; species Crypturellus tataupa. The sequence continues at coordinate 251,181 of JAWLRI010000967.1, read as the reverse complement.
CAGGCGCATCATACTCATTGTTTAATTAGTTTAATTGTTACAGCTTTATTGCAGCAATAAAACATGATATGGCTCTAGCATGCCAATTCTAAAGCACTATTCCTTCTTCATAAGGCAGCTATCCAGAGTTTATCAAACCATCAATCAAGAAAGCAGATGACTCTGTGCTGGTGTCAAACAGATGAAGAGTATTTATGTGCAATTGCAGAATTGATTCCAGGGGGGAAGTGATTTGCATAGGTGACTGTGCTTATCTATATTTTGAGTTAAAAATAAAGTTAAAATCCTGCTTCTAAGAAATTATGCTTTGAATTACTACTCAATATAGTTGATGTCAATAGTCATTTCTGAGTACTGTCAAAGCTAGAGCAGAGGCTAGGTCTTAACACTTAGTGGGAAATTACTAAAATAATCCTCATGAGCATAACCAAAGAAGTTAGCAATGAGGAACTGGATTAAGAATGAAAATTGTTCTTGTAGAAAGTGTTTATGACTACTGAGGATAGAAGGGAAGTCCAAAGGAAAATTGGGAAGAAATAAAGGGAGCAGGCTGGAAATAGAAGATGGTAGCAAAGAGAGTAGTAGCTCAGGAGGGATGTCTGAAGAATGATATTATTGATGGGAGATTTTTCACTTCCAGCTAAGGTTATTAAATTGGCAATTAGAGAAATCCTGAGAGAAGAAAGGCAAGAGATTGATGTGAGGAAGAATATTTTAAAGAAAATAAAACTTTGTTAAATAATATTGATTGCGTAGATGAAAGAAACTGCCTCCATTAAAATCTGAAGTAAGATCTCCCTTTGAAAGGGTCAAGAAAAAACTTTTACCTATGGACGATATATCCATGTAAGTTAAATGGCATGGGATGAGGATGTGGGATAGAAAACTGGACAGTGAGCTAGTGATTGGGTGAGACTGGCATTGTATGAAGGAAAAGGGTGTAGAAGGAATTTACAAGTTACTGAAGAATTTCTGCGGGTTAAAAGCCATCCTGAAAAGCATTTAAAGGAAATATAGGTGGGGTAAGGCCTGAAAGGCCCTAAAAGAGCAATTATTTTAAAGGAGTGAAATGCTGTGCTTGGAGAAGGCAATCCTTTTCTACACTTGGAGAAGGGGATCAGGAAAAGTATATATGTAAAAGAGGAAGAGCAGAAAACTGAAGAGTGTGGCTAGAGGCAGAGAGCAGTGGACAGAAATTAAAATTAAACAAGATTACCAGTTGAATAGACAAATGTAGAAACTTGTGATTATCATGTAAGCGTTTGTGGATGAAAAAGTCATTGTTATGATGATAGGAGGAGGAGGATGGAATTCATAGGGAATACAGATTCATAATTAAGTGGGACTCTTGTGAAGAAATTATCTATCCAAATAACTTAGAAGGTACTTGCTGAAATAGATACTGTTGAATCTAACAGAAAAGCTGGAATACTTCATGCCTAGTCATCACTGTTCCTGTTCAGCATGTCAGTATTTTCCAAAGGGGAGAATTTTCGGAAAGCACAAGAAACACAGCGAACTCTGCTTCCCTTGACTATTCATTGAATTTGGTGCAAAATTTCTATTTCTACTTTTCAGTATTTTCTTTACTTTCCTTTAGCATGAAACTAAAGAAATATTGTTACAAGTGTAATATATGCGAAAGACAAAACCTTTGAAAAGAATAAAACATGACAATTCAAAAATTGTTTTATCTATAGCTCTCTACAAATAAAAATAAATAATCCTTTTTATAGTTAAAAATATGTTCGTGTTAAAGCCCTGAGACCTCTGTCATTTCAGCTTGACTTGCATAAACAGGGTATCTCTACTTACAGAGAACAGTGGGCTCTGCGATTTGTTTACTTGGTGTTTTATGTCCTTTGAGATGACCCTTTGTTTCTCCTTTAGAGTGTGTACTCATCAAAGAACTTGTTCTTATGAGTGTTTGTGCTCTAAGTGCAATTGTTGCCAGAGATACAAATTATAGGGAAGACTTAAGAATACAAGGAATGTAAGGAAATTGGTCTCCAATTCCAGTAGTTTACAATAATGATAAGATAAAACAACTAATGCCATTCCCACTAAGATCCATTTACACTGAATGTAATTGATAGGAATTACTCCACTAGGAAACAAGGTATAGATGAGGTAAGAATTAAGACTAATCCCAGAAGCTGACATGAGCATTGTTGTCCTTCATTTTCCTCCTACATTGTCTCTCTCATGATATCTCAAAATTATTTGTTTTTCTTTAACACTAATAACCCAGTTATGCTTTATCTTGCTCTCACCAACTCTGCTTTTGAGGTTTTGAAAATCAGTTTCTGTCCTATATTAGAATAAATCCAGACTTTCAGCATATGTTTGTAAAGCCAAATCACAGGGAAACACTTGTTTTGAATCTGAAAAGTGAATTTATCTTTTCAGTCACATCTCTCAAGTGCCTGTAGGAAAATCTTCACCAGTTAAAAAAAAAAAAAAAAAACACCAAGCAATATTGTTTTTATTTGCAGTTATTCAAACCCAGCAGTAGTTACTGTTGTCATATCAATTTATTTCTCCTTTACATTCTATGTTAGTTTTGCCCAAACAACACTCTAGTTTTTTATCCTAAATCTCACTCCCATCTTTTTGCCCTCCTTTTTTCTTCCCATCCCATGCAAACCTACATCCTTTTTTTTCCTACTTGCACATTTTCCAGTTCAGCAACACTTTATTTTCATAGAGCACGTGACCTTCCCAAGCGCCTGCCGTTGTCTCCTGTTCCTTTGCAACCCATCCTTTGATACAGAGTAGAAAAGGGAACAGAAGAAATGAATACGAAGTCCAAAAGGGTGGTACAGCTCTGTTCTTAAATGGGAAATCCTCCTGGAGATCTCTTACTGAAAATTTTGATAAGTTAAAAGACTGAATGATGGTAATACCTGGCAGTTTATTGCACACCAGTTCTCCAGTGCCATGCTGTTCATTCTCTTCCTCCATCCTTTGGAGCACATTTGTGCATGGAAGCATCTCTGTACTATAAAATCTCAGCCATACCAGCTGACTATTCTTGAGTCTTTGGCACTTTTGCAATGTTTGTTTTCTTAGCTTATATGCCATGGTTTTAATCAAAATACTCGGTTTACCTCTAGCGCAGATTGGCTAACAGTGCTTGTTTACGCTGGAGAATGAACCTGAGCATTCTCTTCGCAGCTGAGTCGGTGTGTGCTGGTGCATTGTGTGCAGCTGTGCACGTGAAGAGGCCAGTGAGCCTCGTGTCAGAACTGGCATTTGGTGAAAGAAGGAAACTTGCTGATCCAGCTCTGGATCTGACCCATCTCCATCAATTGTGTCCTAGCAAAGGTCTGCAGAATGGCTGTGTTTTGGTTCTATTGTATTCCTGGCCACGTCTGAACTTTTGTTTATTCTATTTTACTAATTAATGTTAGAAAGCAGTGTCCCAACAGCACCTTTAAAGAAAATGAAGTCTAAGCTATGAATGTGGTGGCTGCCTTAAGCTGAGACATCATACTGCACAAGTACCATGAAGCCTCAAGCATTTTTAGAATTGGACCAAAATAGCTAGCAAGAATTGCTGAGATAGCATAAGAAATCTTTTCAATCCCAGTTATAAAAATCCAGAGACTTTGAATTCATAATATAAATTTAAGGCATCAGTTCAGCTTATTTTGTTATGTTTTATATGTTTTAAGGACACTTTCATTTGCTTCCACTAATAACTTGCATTTTATTTCACCCCCTACTCCTGTTTTTTAAGAGAGAATCTGCCCCAGAAACATGTACGTCTTAACCAGGCTCTGAAGCATTAGGCATCTAAAACTGAGAAGACTTCTGTCTACATCGGAACTTTTCAGAAGGATAATTCCTTCATTACTCCTATGCTGTAATTGCTTTGCTCATTAAGAGAATGCTCCATTAAATTTATATTTGTATTTTTTTTTTACAACTTTTATTTGAAAACATGAATGTATAATGTCTCACTGGGACTCTGCACTATTATGATGAAAGATACAAGTGCAGTCTAAGACAGGCATGTTTAATTAGTGAGCAAACTTGACATTTTCAGTGTTTGGACTAGGCAAGAGAAGAGCCAAGAGCAATCTAGGGAGTTTCATTTTTTTTTTATTGCAGACAAAATAATTTATTGAACTCAAATGAAAATGAAACTTCTCCACATTTGTAGTGGATAAAAAGCCATTAGTTTGAATTCATTACTTAATCACAAATCTAAATATTTCAAACACCTAAGTAGGAGCAAATGTTGTATCATTTTTGAGTGATAACTGCTGTAAAAATTCTGTAGGCAGCAATGGCAGACCCACATCTTCATTAACAAAATGTATAACTCAGAATCACCCTCTAGAAATCCAGAATTCTCTTCTCAAGTTATTTTTTCTTTAATCAAAGTTGTTGTTCTGAACGCTGCTATTCATTATTTGTGCTGTGACTGCACAGACCTTACAGCCTTGTGTAAAGTTAACAGTTTGTGTTTCTCATTCTGTCCCCAGTCACCTCCAGATGAATCCAGTTAAACATCTGGCTTGTCAAAAAAACCGTTCTGAGTTCTCCTCCTCTTACAGCACTTAGTGAACATTGCGCTTGATTTGCGCTGAATTGCAATGAGTTCAGATGTATCCTCCTCTTCCTCCATCTGAATGTACCTCGAGTTGAAGAGCTGACACAAAGTAGCCTGAACTCCCTTTCTGGATGAATCTTTGGCCCAGATTGCAACTCCTCTGCCCAGAGATGTGTTCAGTTTTTCCTATACATAGTGTAACTCTGTGCACCAAGTTGTGCTTGCTAACCAGGGCTTGGACTTTGACATTACAAAACCATGTATCTTGCTTCATCCATCTATACGTCTTTACGGTAAACACTTTCCTTCTCAAATGCTTGTGCATGTGCTTTCATTTAGCCTCTCATCACCATTACTCAAACTGCTGGCAACCACACTTCTGTATGTGCAGGTCCTGCAGGTATGTTGGTGGTATCAAAGAATAAGAAGGTGTTTAAAGCTTTGTATATGGTACTTTCTGGCAAGGACTATAAAGTAGCTACAGTGCTTCACTGCCATTTTTCCACAAATTGCATTTACAAGAAGAATATTAGTTAAATTGTGTTCCTCTGCCTCTTGTTCTGTCTTCTTTGGAAGCTGCAGAAGGAAGCAAGAGGAGAACGGCAGGACACTCCTGGGGAGAGTTGCTGTTGGGAAAGGGGTTGTATTTCAAAGTTTCTTTAAGTCCCAGATGCAGATCACTCGAGCTGTTTGGGAAAGCTGTTCAGTTGTTATGCATGCTGGATAAATACCTAAAGAGACACCCCTAAAAATATTTTGAAATTTGTTAAAATAACGTTTTCTTACATCTTAATGTGCTTTGTGTGCCACAGGACACCATGGACTTCTCCCTCTTTGACTGCAATGCATGTTTGAAGAGGACAGAAGGCAAAGTAAGTAGATGGAGTGATCTGTAAGGGGATGAGTGTTTTTTCTTGTTGTTCCTTATGAAGGTTGCAATGTTTGACCTTGTTTAACCAGATTTTCAAAACAGTTCCAAAGCCACCTTTGCCAGCATTTAGAATCAATAACTGGACTCATTTTCAGACTTGCTCTATGCTAAGCTAAGTACCTAAATAGAGACCACGTATTCAGAAAAGAGCAACTCATCTTGTAATGCAGATGGTCAGGTTTAAAAATTACTTAACAAATAACATGCTGAACTGTGATGCTTTTTCTGTGTTATCCCACTTCGGAGCTGAGAACGTTACACACATTATAAATGCTTAAGAGCATCCATCCTTATTCTGAGAAATTCTTAATAGTTTTGATGTATCAAAAATTTCTTTTAATCCTGCTTGTTTTTTTATCATCTGCAAAATACTTGTGTTCTTTACAGATTTGGGGGGATAAAGTTATGATAATGGGACAGGTATAGCCTTGACATAAGTAGCAGAAGATGGTGACAAGAAAAGAAAGAGCATGGGCCTCTCTTTGACTTTAATGTATTATATGTTGCAGAAAACAGTGGCAGTGCTAATGATTTACATTCTTAAATGTAAAACAAAATGATGTTTTCTAAATTCCGTAAAACTAGTGTAATTTTGATAGCTATACATATATATGTGTTTGTGTGAACTTCTTGTTTGAGGATGTTGAGGAAAAATGCAAGTTTTCAGTCAATTTGATTTATTTCATTTAAGGCCGTTAGACTGTCTTTTACTCTAGCTTTAAATCTTTCACCTCCAGCTTTATATGTTGTCTTCAAATATCCTTTTAGACACAAAAACTACAAATCTTGATTTTTTTTTTTTTATTTTTATTTTTGTTGCTTTTTATAAAAAACGATGATCTCCATACTGATCCAGTTTGGATCAGCAATAAAAGTTTAAGGGCAAAGAGTGCCTGAGATCGGTTCCAAGAAATTTTAGAAAGGTATTTAAATATAGGGCTTTTGGTTTTTAACTCAGAATAGCAAAAGGTAGGTCCTGTTACGGACTCTGTGGCTCATAAAAGTAACCCACTGCCCCACAGTCAATGGAGTTAGTTCTGAAATATATTGGGAAAGGTGTTTTGGTGAGGCCTAAAGGCTGCACTGAACACTCACTTGACATTTAACTGCTGAAATAGCAAATGTAACCTGGAAGACTGTCAAATTCATAGCAGTGCTATATTGCTAATTTGATAACAAAGGCATGCTGCATTATGGTGTGGCATAAATCAGTGACATATTGGTTGAACTTTTCAAATAGAACTTATTTCTAGACTAATATATCTCTTTGGTGAAATTTTTTGATCAAATTTCAAAATAATTTACTCATTTGCTAAAACCAAGTAAAACTGGGAAATCCAAAAGTTTTAGAAGGACGGTAGTGTGTGGATCCCTTCATAACCCCTTTGTTGTTTCTCTTGGATGATTCTCTTCAGCTTTGAAGCAGGGCAGTTCTGAAATTAGGTTTCTCTGCTTCCAGAACACTTGCTTAAATCTGGCCAACTTTATTTGTGTATAGTTATTTTCAACTGGAAATTAGTTAGTGATAGTGGGATAACCTCTTTTTTTTGCGGGGGAGTGGGGGACATGCAGATCATCTTATCTCAAATACAATCAGTGCAATTGTTCCTGACTTGGGCATTGTTCATTGACTATCAGTAGAAAAATTGGAAGCTGAATGAATAGAAATACTGTTCATTCATTACTATCAATAAGTATTAATAAAGGAATGTAAGATGGAGTAATGATTATTACTTTTTTCCTAATTTTATTTGTGTTTAGTCTGAGACTTATTTAAATATTTCTAATTTATCACACAAAATATCCATGCATACACAGTAGATTATTTAGAATGAAAAGAACCTTATCCTTCTGAATTTTCTTTGTTTACTACTACTCTTTTCCCACTTCTTTTTTATTCCAAAGGCTCTTTATCATCATTTTGTCTCTTTGCTATATTAAAGAATTAAAGACCTTGTGTTTTCAACTTAATTCTACCATCGTATAATCTTGCAGATTCAGATCCATAGGATTTTATACTCCCTTCTGCATTGTAAATGATGGTAACAGGCAATGCAGAGCACTTGGGCTAGTGAGTGGAGTGTGTGTGTTTGTGTCTACTAGTTCTGTGTAATGTCAGTTAGTAGTTCACTAATGCGGGCATAGATAATCTGGGAGCTTAATTCTCTTTTCATTCTCTTCCAACTGGCAATAGGATTTTCATGCTGTGAGAATCCATCGTTCTTTGATAGATGATGAGTGATTCGGTAGAAAGAAGCAGGAATAGTTCAATTTCCCGTACGCTTCTAACTCAGGTTAGTGGATGAAACAGAAGAACCTACAGAACCTCAAAGGAGGGCCCTTAGGAATTAACTAAGGCCAACTTTCTTATCTGTGATGTTGTTTTTTTCATTATAGCTGACATTTTTGAGGGTGAGCTCTGTTACAGACTATTAGCCTATGGCACTGGGCTGGGAAGATGAGACTTCGCTGAGATACAGAACACCAAAAAAAAGTGAAGAATTGAAATTACAGGGTTATTGGTATCTTGTTGTCAAGGTAGCTTGAGGTTGGTTTGTACCGAGAGGAACTCGACTTGCTTTTATATGTGATACTGCAAAATGAATTCAGTGCCCACTGTGCCCCAACACTAATTACAAAAGTTTCTGAAAACAAAAACAATACTTTCTAGTTTTATTTACTGTTTAACTATTCTCTTGCCTTTCTGGAACCACTATTCTGCCTTACACAGAGAATTTTAAATGTGATTATTTACAGTATGTATCACCTCTATCCTGGATTTTTTTTATATTCATGGAAGGAATGGAAAGGAATTTTGCACCAAATCATTGCTTCAGTATTTATGAAAAATCAAGTTCCAGATTTTGCTGCCATTGACTTTGAAGGGGGTAATCCCATGTCAGCAAGGAACTAATAATTACCCAGGTAGCTGGTCGCTAGCTTATGAGGTAACAAGTGTAAGGCAGTTATCACACATTGCCACCTTATTAAATAAATGGGAATCCAAGGATGGAAATTTCTAGGAATTTCTATTTGCGAGGAACCTACTGAGCAGCTTTGAAGCTGCTTTGTTCAGTTTTCCTCAATAAATGCATTAAGGGGATTAAGCCAAGTAGATGCCTGCTGTCTGGAGGAGAGCTATAATCAGTAGGAACAGGAAATAATTCAACATTATTTTGGCAATTATTGTGTGGAGATTGGGGTAGGGAGGGAAAGTGCTGTCCAGTACGGGTATATTCAAGGGCAGAAATAGAGGATGAGGGTATAAATGGCTCAGTAGCTATTTGCATCTGAAGTCTTTAGGAAGTCATAAATTCCATGCATATAAATTCTGTAATGTGTAATTTATGTGTATAATTTCCAAAAACATTGTATTGCAGGTGAAGTATATCCTGTGTTTATGAAACACTTGGCTGTGCTTGTAGCTGCTAAAGCTTCAACTCTATTGCTATGTCCAGTTCTGATTCCTGAGTGTTAAAAATTATGACTCAATAGAAGAATTTATACATATTTAAACATTTGCCTCAAATTTCATTAATTTTATCTCAGCTATATTTATATTCAGGTTTTCGGCCCACACTCATGGCTGTGTTTCCTAGACCTCTAACCTGTTCTTCTCCTCTGAACTAAACCTTTACATATGTAAAAAAGTTGCTGTAAGACAAAGACAATAACCTATGCTCTATGTCAATGGTGAATTGAACAAGCAATATTGAATTTATCCTGCTCCAAGGAAAATTCAAACAGTTCCTACAGAAATCTTTCAGAGGTAACAGTATTGATGCACTGGAATAGATTGCCTGTGAGGCAGCTGGAATCCCCATAGCTGGAAGTTTTTAAAAAGACAGTGTGGACAAATATCTATCAGGAGTGATGTGTTTGGTCTTGCCTTGGAACACAGGATGGATTAAATGACCTTTCCTGGTCCTTTCTGCCCTTTTATGACTCCATAAAATCATGTTTAAGTTTCTAGGGGAAAAATAAGAACTGTTCAAGCCTGAAGAATCTTCCACAAATAATCTTTGATTCTCTTACAGTTAAAGATATTTTACTTTTTTGTTTATGTAAAAGTCCTGCTATCCCTTTTTACTTTTGAAATATTAAAAACTGACAAAGGAGTCAAACTCAAGTAGACAAACTCAAGGACTAATTTAATAAGAAAATGCAGCTCCTATTATCTCTTACTGAATTAAAGAACATTGAAACTATCAAAAAGATTCATTTACTATATTGAAAAAGGCCTTATACATTCATCCCATTGAAAAGAATTGTGCTATTGAATTTCATGGCTTTCAAATAAGTTGGTTCTGAAAATAAAATTAAGTATCAGGATACAGGAAGAAAAATAGCTCATTTCCCATCATCAAAATGAAAAAACAACAAAGAATTTAGTACACCCCCCACGCATGTGAAAAGCTTTTTCTAAACAACTAAATTAATTCATCTTTACAATGAAATTGAGAGATAAATGGTTTCTGTATCTTCAAAGACAACAACTTTGCAGTAACTAATATTCTTGAAAGAAAAATGATTATTCTTTTTCAAAGAGGGTAATATAATTTTGGAGAATATTCTTTTTTTCTGAGTAATTTACATAAAATATTAATTTCAAGCAAATTACTAAAAGAATCTCAAATTCTGATTCAGTGTTCTCATCAAGAATTTAAATGAAGATGCTGTGAATAAACACATGCAAATCATACACATGCAGCAGAAGAGCAAAGCAGTTACTGAATGGCATGGTGAGGAAAGAGTGGTGCTGAGGCAGTATCTAGCCCTGCACAGGTGTAAGATGATGCCTGGTTTTCAAGTCTGTTTTGTATACTATCCTTAAAGCCGCATGGAGTTGCAGAAAAACACAAAATATGATATTTAATGGATGCCAACCTGCTGAGCTCTGTCTGCACTTTACACCGTCCATATCAAAAGGAGCTTTGCTGTTCACAAGATTTAAGAATCAAGCTAGAAAAATAGCCTAAAAGGGAATCTGTTATCTGCTACATGTTATCGCTCACCCGGCAGTTGTGCGGACAAGCAATAGCTTGGAGCTCTTCATCTTGCCCAAGAACCACAGTCTTTTACTGAAAATGTTTAAGGCTTTTAACTGAGGGCATCTGTGTCCTGATACGTGATTTCTCCAGACTGTTCAGGAGGTGTTAAGGATAATTTTGGTTTGGAGGAATTCTTCTAATCCTTTGCAAATCAAGCACTGTTTTTTCCATCTTTCTATAAGGAATAGCAGGAAAAATGCCCTATTCAGCCAGTTCTGCGCTGGCAGTGTGCTTGCTGCTGCATGGTAAAAGACATACGACCTTCTCTATTCATTAGCAACTGTTCAAAGCAAAGCTGTAAGCCCCCTGCAACACTTAACAGGGCTTTTCCATCATATGCAACACATCCAGAAAACAGCAAAATATTTTTTGTCAGCTGGAACAGCTGTAATTTGTTGTGCCCTAATTCTCCTGCATAAAGCGCGTGGAACATGCTACCTTTAACAGCAATCGCACCTTTGTCTTTAAAAATAGCTTAGCATATGACTTAATGTGTTCATCTTCTCTGCCTCGCTGTTAATGTTTGTATCGTTTTGTGGAATATATATGAGCTTTTAAATTATTTATGAGTGCAGATGTTACTGAGAACAGTATGAAGCTAAAGGGCAGATTTTGATAAATAAAATGACTATATTTTATTGTTTTTTTTTTTTTTTCCTCACCTGAGAATCACATGAGTAGAACTTCAGGTGGTTCTGTTTATTTTGCCAGGTAGGAGATAGAGAAATTGAATGACTTTCCCAAGGAAGGTTTTATCAGAGTTGCAGCTAGACTGCAGTTTTGCATATGTTTGCACATGTGACAAATTTTATCATAGTAAAATTAAGCACTTGCGTAAGTGTGTTCAGTTCCCTTATAAGGTAAATCTTTTTGATTTGGGCTTTTTTTTTTTTTTTTTTTAAAGTCTGCTTTATTAGGAAAAGATGCTGATCCTCACATCACCGAGCTTCATTTTTGCTTTATTTTAACCAGTTGGCGGGGGTGGTTGCTGCAGGCTGGCGATGTATCTGTTAGTCTGTTAGGTCAGAGCAGTCTCACTTGATAGGACTGAGGGCCATAAAATGCGCAGCAGCACCTTGTCCATTTTAGTAGCTGATGATTAAAGGAGCTGCTGGAAATAAAGGTGTGGGAAAGAGTATTGAAAGCTATCGAAGGTAACAGCCTATGTGTAACCTGAGTAAGTGATGTCTTCAAGGAAGTGAACTTTGTCTACTGCTTTAAGAAACCTGTTGCAAGCAGGAAGAGAGGAGAGAGAGACCTTGTATCCCTCGTGAGCAGATGGGCTGGGGAGCTGATGTGCAGCCTGTATTTAGGCATTGGTGGGTGTTAACTGGTGTAGATAGGTCAGTCATTTCTCAAATTCTGAAACACTCTTTACTACGTGATCCACTATGTTTAGATCCTAACTCACATGCAGATCTTCAGCAGTCACTCTGCATCACAAACTTAAAGTGAATAGCTCGGCGCTTAACTGTTTTACAGAGGTTAAGGGTTATATATCCAGCATGCATGTATATGGTAATCTCTAGGTCTGTAAGCTTCCCAGGAACAGTTTAAGTTGCCCAATGATAATTCTCTCATTCCCATGCAATTATAAGGGAAACTAGGGAGGGAGAAGAACAAAATGAGACATATGTTCTTTGTATTTATATGCTTTCTTTACTTCTATGTTTATCTGCTTTTGCAAAAAAAAAAAAAGATCTTAGATAAGAGCAGCCAAAAGGAAAAAAAAATCTCTTTTCCCAGCTTAGATCACTGTTGTTTTATCTTCTCTTTTGCAAATCTAAGACTGTTTCTTCATTTTATACAGTGTATGCACAATAAAAACAACTTTTATTATAGAAATTTGATGTGTTGCAATAGAAGTTCATATAGCAATTCAGTAGCTAATTTTTGCCTGCTGTATCTCAGAGTTGCCTAGGTGTGACTTAAGAGATGTATAACTATCCAAAATGTTCCAAATATGGGATTTTCTCTTCTGTTTGCAGGTAATTTTTGCAATTAGTTAAAAGGAGAAATAAATTTTTTTTATGACTTCATGAGAATAAAAACAAAAAAATTACAACATTCAAAGGTTTTCAGCAAACGTAATAATGAAACTTGATATTGAAATATTCCTTGGAGAACTCTAGTTCTATTCCTTAGTTTAAAAAAAAAAAAAAATACTGAAGTTAAGGAATTTCTTCTTTATTTTGTAGTCTGCAAGGAAATAGTTGCTAAGATAGCTGTGCACATCTTTCATGTGCTCTGGAAATCTTGGCACCTTCCAGCTAAAACTGTTCTTCTACTTTTCTTGTTACTTATTTACTTTTTTGCTTTATATTTAAAAAGAAAATCCAGCGTCATCGTAGTGCTGGGTGCCTTGGCGGACGAGTATCCCAAGCGCCAGGGGAGAGCGGCCGTTTCTCCTCCTGGCCCTCACTAAGTGCGTTCAGAGATGTGCACGGCGTTCTTGAGGGTGGCGTTTCCTGTAGAGAAAATGACACGTGTCTGGATGAGCAGAGCCTTCTGCCAGGTGCCAGCTGCTGCTCATGGCTCGAGTTCTGCTTCTGGCTCCTGCAATCTGAAACGAGCTGCCCTGGGCACCCTCCCGGGGAGCTTTCCCTCCTCTCTTCTCCCTCCCTGGAGCAGCACACATTGGCTGTCTAGCAGGGAGAAAGAGCCATTTAAAGGAATTTGGGAAGTGCATTCCCAGGAAGAGAAATTGGATAACACAGCACATTTGGGTAAAGGTAGTATTTGAAATAATTATAAAACACCAGCCCGTCCAGTTTTCAGTCTCTGCAGATCCCTTATATTTGGCTGACGTGTAGCTGTTTTTCCACATCAAAGGCTATAGCATTGTAAAGATGAGGATAACCCATCTCCTCCCCAACATATTGAACATAACTCCTGTGCAGCATGCGGCACTTTAATATTGCTTATTGATTCAACGTTAAAAAAAGCCAACCTACTCAATAGGCAGGCTGATGAGCGCTCTGTATTAAGATTTGAAACGCAGTTTGCCAGATTTGACTGCCACAGGGTAGGATTCTCTGTTCCCTCTCTGAAGTTGCATGTGGTCATGAAAGCAGGAGGAGTTTGCTGAACATCAGTTAAGATTCGGTAACTCCACAACTTACTGCTTAGAGAGATAAGAAAGAGGTGTCGGCTCTTCTCGGTGTTGATACCAGCCCATTGTTTGATTGATGGTGTATAAGAAATACGTGACATATGGAGTGTAATTGCTGCACACCTAAAAGGTTAGACACTTATTGGATTTAGAGTAAAGTCTCTTGAATTGGTTTATTTGTTATCACAAAGAATGTCAGACAAATAGCAGTGTTCTTTGCTTTTTACTCCAGAACAGATAATAGAAAAAAATCTTTAAATATAACTGTCTGCGGCAGGTCTGAAATACTGTGCCTGCATGAAAATAAAAACAAGGAGATGAAACCATGGCAATTGAATGCACTTGTTGCATTGTCCTGAAACCTAGAAATGTGAATGCACTTACTGAATCAAATGATTCTAGTGTTGGCATGTACTACACATAAGAATCTTTTCTCAAATAAGGAAAACAGGGAATATTTTATTATTGCATATGCATCTGACTTTTACATTAAATGAGTAAACTTAGCTTTGTAATTCCTTGTAATTATATCTTAAATGGAAAATACACTGAAGAGTTTGACCTTCTATGCAGTTTTGAAAGGAAGGTCATATCATGTGCTAAATATGTGTGAATTAAATATACACCAAAGAAAACTAGTGAAGTTCTAATGCTTACTGTAATCAATAAATATCAAAATGTAATTATTTCAAAACATAAGTAAGAATAAATTTAATTATATGTAAATGCACGCTAAATGAATATATATAGCATGACTTTACACTTAGACTGCTCTATCTTAAATATATATCTTGATTACTATGGTAAATCCTGTAATCTTGCTCCTTGCAGACAGGACCTCATCTCCCCAGCCCTGGTTTCTTCTGCTCTCCCCCGGGGCACACGACTCCAGACACAATAATGACTGTGTGTTCACATCACACTGCCCTAAAGACCTGCACAGGGCGAAATATGAGAATTCCCAACTTGCACCTCAGTCTCTGGCCCTTTTTCTCTCTCCTTTTCTTGCCCCCCACCCCCAGTCTGTGTGACTGGGACATATCTGAGGACACAAACTCAACATAATCTAATTATGGAAAAAATTCAAACATTTGTTCTCTACAGAAAACAGGGAAAATTTGACAATGTTGTAGTAAGCTCAGCTAACTGGTCATGGTGATGGATTTTTGGAAAATATCTCCTTTAGGTTTATGCTTGGGAATATGCTTTTTTAATCAAAAGTATGAAATTGATCAGAGTGGCAGGGCAGTTGTCAGTGCTTTGTTCTGTAGTTCCAAAATATCATGCAGATTAGTAAATTCAGGAGGCTTAAAATTATTCTTCCGCTTATTCAGCCTGCTGATTCTTCTGCTGGTTTGAAGAGACTTGAACAGAGTCTGGTTGGCTTGAGGGACCAACAGACTTATAATCCTATATCCAAGGAGCACAGCTGAGGCGTGAGGGCAAATACAGAGCCCGCTACACACAAACCTGCCTTCTGGAAGGAAGGATGAGTGGGAGAGTTAAGCAATAAAAAGGCTGAGTGAAATATGGCATCACTAAAATGCATAGAGAAACTCATTGTGATTTCTAGGGTGCCAGGATTTCATTTTAATTCAACAGTGTTTTCTAGAATGAGAACAAAGGTCAGGGACACAACCCTGCATAAAGTATGAATATAGTATATTTTAATAACAACTTATTTTTATTGACCTGATTTCTTCTAAAATATAGGATGGACACAACTGTTGCCCTTGTACTCAGAAAGTTGTGGTTGAAGACTTACAAAAGTGTAGATGTCTTTCTATAGATAATCAGAAATGTTTTCTGACTCTGTAAAAAATCAAATGGAAAGCTCTCTAAGACACTTTCTTTGAAGTTCTTTCAGAAGTTTGAGGCAAAATTATTTCCTGATCTTCCATCATCAAATAGAGGTAGGCAGGAGAGGCTTAAACAGACACTGCCATAAGCTATTTTGCCAGCTGAACCCTCTAACACACTGTATGAGATTGAATACTTAAAGAACATGTAATTACAGGATGAATTATATTAACATTTACTTTTCTGTAAATGAGTCTCTGTGATAATGTCTGTTTTTACAGAGTTTGCTAAGATGAACCTGATGTTATGTTGAAATTACATTTAGCTTAACATCATTGTCACCTTTCCAGTCAGAGCGCAAAACAGTAAATCTTGTATCTCTTGCTTTAGGTAAGGCAGGTAAACTATGGTTAAATAATGTGTTGCAGTGTATTTTTTTTAATACTTCTTAGCTTTTTCATACCTATAACTAACAAGGCTAAAATCTTGAGCAAAATAAGTCACAGAATAAAACACCATTATCCCTGCATGCACTACTGAGCTCCTAGGTTCTTACTAGAAAGTTATGGGTTCATTCAGAGTCTTTACATCTCAAATGCACTAATTCAGATGTAGCTGCACACAGAGGTTATGTTGACTCCATGGGATTTGTCATGCCGTGCTGTACTACAGCTACAGCAGGCGTTATGCTATAGTACAAACCCTTCCAAGCATGCGGGCTGCTTGTTTGGTGTGAATGCTTTGGCTCATAAAGCTGGGTGCTCCCATCAGGGACACAGTTATAAGTGAGTCTTAAACGATTCCTGCAAGGGCATGTCAAAGGAAAGTCAAAGTCAAAATTGTTCCCAAGATGGTATCCAACAAAGCTGAAGGAATTGAAATATTCAAAGTGAGATCTACAAATCCCTGTTTCATTTTCATGAGTATTATGGAGCTCTGTTTGCCCCACACTGAAGTATTTCCTGAGAGCACTTTACACTGCAGAGCACCTTGTAGGTGTCATCTGCTCTGATGCACAGAGTGTGCTAAAAATAACCAGTCTTCACCAGCCTTCCTAACCCAGCCTGGTGTTTTGCTCACAGCATCCTAGTAAATACTTGCTTTCCTGCCAGGAGGAATATCGCTCCCCACGATATCAGCCATCATCCTCCATAAGTGCTTATGCTGCCAGTTTCTGTCCTGTCTGCTCATAATTTTGATTTATGTAAAAGTACAGAAAATTGTGGAAATTTGAACATAATATATCCAAAATAAAAAAAAAATCCTCTGGGAATAATATGTTCTTTCTTACTAGCAAAATCTTAGTTATATACTATGAATATTTCTTCAGCAGAACGCGGAATTTTAAAAATTAGCTCACACTTTTGCTCAGCAGGTGACTTTTCCAAAATTGCACATCTCTTCCTTCAGATTTTCTTACCACAGCTCTGTCTGAATCCACCTGAAATCTTGCTATAGGAACCATTCTCTTTGTAAGTGAAGGAAGAGAACTTCTCAGAACTTTGGTTTTGTCATAATTCCAACACACACACACACACACAAAAAAAAAGATTTAGAAGGTAAAACTATGGCTTTGTAATGGCTATAAAACAGGGGTAAAAGTGGTGATGATCACAGAAGAAAAGGGAACAAATACTGAACGGATTCAAAAGAAAGAAAATACATAAATGTTCAAAACAGCCATCAAACAATATAGGGCAGACTGAATCTCTCTCTCCCTTTTAAAAATCGTTTTAAACCACAACTGATGACTGGTGATTCTTGTTCCACTTGTCTGTTTCCCAATAATGTTCAAATTTAGCACCCAAGCCTTAATTGTAATGGAGTAATATATTGCTGTTTTCCTTCCTTGCAAAACAGCAAGACGTACCAGAGTTAAAGCATTTAATCAGTTGGAGTGGAGTGATAATAGGCTCTGCTCATTGACGTTTTCTTAGAGACAAATTCTTGTGACATGGATAGAGTCACTCTGCTTCTCATTCTGACTAATGTTATCGTCCCTTTTATTTGATCACCACCACTATTGCTGTGGTACCCGAGAAACAACCAAAAATCAAAGGTAAGAATACTGCAGCTTCTGCCTCTCTTCCGACCTTCCCAGCAGCTCTCCTGCTTAATTAAATTTTGACGAGTTTTGTGGGAGGAGTGACAAGAGCCTACCAGGAAATCAGAAAAAGTCTTGCATTTAATTTTAAGTGTGGTTCTCATGTGAAAAGAGGGCTGACAAAGTTTGGTTTTCCAGTAAATAAGAGGTGTATTCCTTCAATTCTTACTTCCTAAGAAACAGCATTTGTTAGTACTACTGTATTCTGCTCTGTTCAAGGGGAGGGTGTAAAGAACGTATCATTTCCCCTTTCTGTTGTTTGAATAATCAGTACAGAGTTTCCTGAAGGACTCTCTTTGAATCCCTAAGTACTACTGTTTCCTTTTCAGCATCAAAGTTATATATGAGCATTAGAATGACTGCAAACAGGAGAGGATGAAGGTTTCATTTTCGTATAAGCCAATATGTAAACAGTTGTGCACAATTCTTGTTTAGGCTTCATGACATGCCAGTACTTCACACGTCCCTTGAACATGGGCTGGAAGTATTCCAAGCTTTTATAATCTAATTTCCTCAAATTTGCTTTGATTGCAACACAATTCCCCGTAAGGAAGGTCCCTGAAGAAGCAAAATTGTTTTTTAATGAAGAAACAGTTTATCTAGAAAATTGAGGCTTTATCAGCTTGCTTTCTATACAATATTAGGACGTGGGGACTTCAGGACCCTTGTGCTGCCGTGCAGGTGGGGCTCAGTGTTCGTGCTGCGGTTCTAGCTGTTGCTGATGCTCGTGAGATATTTGGACAAGCTGTTGGGACAAGGAAGTGGCTGGGGCTTCTCAGTCATCTACATATGACGTGTAGGTGGTTCCGTCCACTTCACCTCCCCAAATAGTTTACTTTTGGTTACAGCAGCCATTCCAAACCAGAGTGAGCGGAACATCAAGGGGTTAACTTTAAGGGAGTGATATCATTTCTAAGAAAACAAAACAGAGTTCATTTTTGTTAGCAATAGCAAACATTCAGTGGTGGAGGCAAATAAAGGAATGTGAGTTACACCACCTGCTGCAATGAAGTTACAGAACAGGATGGTGACACAAATTGTCTTTTGTTCTGTCGTCCTATGAACACTGAAGCTGGACATACAGAACAAATTTGTGTAGCATCACGCAGCATTTCAAAAGTGACAAAAAGTAACATCTTCCAGGGGACGGACGGAATTGTCATGGTGGTGTCACCAAAGAGGAAAAGCAGATGGCAAAACCAGCCAGGGCAAAATGCCAAGGGTGTTGGAGTTGGTTTCTTTGCTTTGCCTACTAGAGGTAACTACATTAGCGTGAGTTCCAGTATGATTTTAAAGCAGTTTGCCTAATCAGTGCCAGTGCCTGGCCACCTAGGTGGGAAGCTTTTCATTTCATGCTGTCCCGTACTTCCAGTGGCATCATCAGACTATAGTCTACTAAAGTGGAACTTCTGTCTAATGGCTTTCATTTCACAATCAAATGTTTTTATGTAGAAATTAAGGTCTTTCTTAGGCAAAAATTGTAAACATTGTCGTTCGTATTACTATTTTTGAAAGCAGTTACTAAATACAGGCCTATTGTATAGTCCGCACGTTCCACTGTGAACTTTGCTTATGTTGATCTTGCTGTTTGCACTTTTATTTCAGCTGACACGGAGAAATCTACCCAAACACTTGCTTCCTGATCAGGTAGACTGCCAAGGATATTTAGACATATAAATCTCCAAGCTGATTAAGGTATACGACCATCCACCTATGATCCCTAGTGATTTTTAATGTGTGAATTTACTGATCAAATGCACACATAAAATCCTACAGAGCCAGACAGCTATTTACATGCAGAGAAACTAATTTCCATGTACAAGTACTGGCACATTTCTAGGGACTGAATTGCATCGGAATCTTTGAGAAATGTGTCCCTTTAAGAAGTAATTTCAGATTTTAGTGTTTATGTTTTTAAAGCTAATTGGGGGATTCTGATATCCAATTCTCATTAAAATCCACTTACTTCTGAAAAAAACTCATCTTCAAGAGCTATTGATTTTAATAGGTGAAATAAATAACTAGAGCAAACAACTACCCACTTTCCTGACAGTTATGTCTCCTAACTTACATTTTCTGTTCGAAATAAAGCAGTATTTCTTGGAGAAATCACTGGTATTTGACTAGCTTTAGTTCAAAATAATTTTACCTGTTAGAACTATATAATACCCAAGATATGCTGTGTTACTACTTATTTTCCAGTGTAGGCTGGTACAGTAAGCTGGATATCACTAACGTTACAGTTAATATCATGACTTAATAATAACATATTGAAACTTAATATATTTTGAAATAATATATTTTGAAACTTAATATCGTTTCAAAAACCCCAGACAGTATGAACACATTCCACAATCTTGCTAACCTGTGTGACTCTTGAGTGTCCATTTCATGTATTTAAAGGCAGATACTCAAATTAAATGAGGCAAAATTATTAATAAGTTCCTTCAAAAATTCTGGAGGGCACAGAATAAAAGTAAATTTTAGAATTAGTTGGGTTCTATGTCTGGGAAAAGACCTACAACATACATATATGCATGTCTTTGGACAGACCTTTTTTAGCTTTGAATTTGCCAATGTGATTGTTTAGATTCCATATAAAATATAGTCCAATTTCTAATGCAATTGCTTAAAATAAATTCTTTTCATTCCTCAAAAAAATGAATTTCAGTTTTTTAGAGAAGTTATATATTGCTAATACACATCATGATGTTTATTGAGGGTATTTCTTTTCAGTTATTCCTTTATGTCTAGAAGCGTGCAGGTTTTATTAAATACAAGACCCTGAAAGGAACACAGAATCTGTATCGCATGGCATGTCCTGCTGTGGCCTTGCTTTGCCAAAGAAATGCAGTAAAAAGGGGCTGCAAATATCCTTTGTCTTCATTATAAGAACCTGTGTTACTACACTCCTTCTGATGTAAGGCCATTTACCTTGACTTCCTACTACATTTAATCTCATTACATTCACTGTCATTATAGCAACATCTTTATTTCACTTGAAAGAGCTTAAAGCTCTAGAGGACGATATTACTGTAAGGACAGAATATTCTTTATTGAATGGAGTCCTGTGTAAATTCCAGATATGATCATGCCATCCATTTTTATGAGCCTGCTCACATGATCCTGGGGTAATGCAGCAATTGTAACTCTCCTAGTTAAATAAAGGGATGGAAAATCAGACCATTAATAAGCATCTGAAATATTTTAATATGGAAAGGAGCTAAAAAGATGTATTAAAAGATGTTATTATAGATCTTAGCTCAAAAATGAACTTCTGTGCTTTCCCTCAAAAGCCTCTATAAAATGAAAACATGTATAAATACCAATGCTAATGTTAGAAATAAAAGTTAGATAGTTCAAAGACATGACGTCATGAAATAAATAGCTGTAACATCTTAAGATCTGTGTTATGTAAAATAGCAGAAATTCTCAGTGCATGTCTGAATAATACATACTGCAAGTACTCAGCGTGACCATGTTGATAAATAGCCTTGTCCAATAACTGAAGGGGAAGTTATTGGTTCTTGCCTTTGGTCGGTTAACATTGTCATATGATCTTGTCATTTATTATGGTAGATTTCATTAGGTGTGTTATTATTTGCTACCCATAAAATTTTATGTTCTGGTAGAAAATCAAATTACACTTTATCAGATTATGTCTCTGCCTCTAAGTATCCTGTATGGGTCAACAGAGATTTGCAAGGTATAGGGCCTGTTAATGAATATAGACCTAGAGGATGATAATGCTAAAGACGATTCTGTCTGCTCGTCCGTCATTCAAACTGCACTGTCTATTTTTGATCTAGAGCCTGACCCCAGGGAAGAGGAGCAATAGGAACAATAAAGAAGTGTTAGGCTTGAGAGGTGGCAGTTGCCAAGATTGACTCCACCTTGAGAATGACTGCAAAGTGTGAAGACTGGGTCCATTCTGAGGCTAATATATGCAAAATACTGTTTTTTTAAGTGGATATCCAAGGCAGACATCCTACTATGCTAACATGAGTAGATCTTTTTGCTAAATGGTTCTGATAATTTAGCCAAATGTTGTTTTTTGAAGAAGGCCTAAGCGCAAGTTTAATCATATCAGTAGAGCAATGGCCTCTCTAGCCATTTCTGTAACCGTTGCTATTCTTTGCTTTTTATCTCACTTAATCAGTTTCTTCAGGCCCTAATAAGCATTATTCACACCAAAACTGAGAGTCTTGCTCTAAAGAGGTACATAAATGATGAAAGGGGAGACAGGAAGTAGAACTCAGTGGGATTACAGATTCTTGCAGCTTTTTCTTCCAAACTGTAATTCAATTAAAAGATTCTCCCCTCTCTCGTGCCAACCATAATCCTGTGCTTTACACTGCTCGCTGATCCATGGCAGGGTGTCCTCCTCACTCTACTGCACTTTGGAGATCAGGCTGACACAGAGAGAGGACATCCTCACAAAAGGACTGTTTTTTTTCACTGAACAGGGTTCTCATTGCTGAGGAACACAATCTAATTTCCACTTTTACAACTGATAGGCTCCACAGTTCACAAAAATATCTAGAGGAAGAAGGTATCTTACAGTCCCCCATCTTTGCCCTCTCAAAGTACATCCTCAAATGAGTTCAACAAAGCACCATTTTTATTTCCTTTTCATATCAAATTCCACACAAAGTGAGATGTGTCCCAGGGTGCAGAGCCAAATGTCTGTCCAAGGTCCGGATCCACAGGAGCTGCACGCTTCTTCCTCATGAAGGGTCTGTCTTGCTCTGACTGCAAGTTGTAGAGGCCCTGAAAATTTGTATGCAAATTAGTATTATCAATCAGCAGTGTTCAGATGCATTTGTTATTAACTTCTAAATGCTAAATACACTTTTGCCAGTTATAGTTCATTAAAGTCCTGTCCCATAATTAAGCTAATAACCTTATTGCTTTTCTCCTTTCTCATCAGCCAGAATTTTTTTTGTATCCCTACTCAGATACATGCTTCTTTTATATAAAAATTAGATTTGATTCCATCTCTTTCGCTTCTGTATTAGAATTAATCATATCTAATGTAATATGAGAAGATACTGAATAATCCCCATTTTAAAAAATATCTGTTCTAAAAGTGCTTTTATTTTTCTATTAGGTATCTAATAGCAGCAGTGGCTGGTTTTGCTACTCCCTCCCCATCATGCTGCGAAGTATTTTTCTACTGCAAAAGAATCAGGTATGATCTGTTGGTTTAACAGTTTTAAAACACACATAGCTGAAAACTAATGGTTGATATAATTGGTTCCTCTGAGTAAAAAAAAAAAAAAAAAAAAAAAAAGGCACTTGTACAAACATAAAGCAGAATCCCAGCAACAGTTAAACCAACACAGAGTGCTTGACAAAACCTTGTTTGTTTTTATTAATGAGGACAGACTTTGGGAAGGCAATCTTTGTTTCCTGAAACAATGTGTGAGCTCAGATATGCAGCAGTTATGTGAGCTTCCTAATAGACATGCTTCGACCTACCTTATGCATGCTACAGGCTTCCTAAAATGTGTAATCGTAAGGGAACATTCTTCATGGAAAAAGTAAGGAAAATAAAGCAATCCTCAGAAAAGGATGTTCACAGAATTGGAATCTGAATTACTTGCTAACATGCTAACATCTCACTGTCCCTCCCAACTGGATTTTAATTTAGCAATCTGAGAGATTTTACAAAACTAATCATTTCCTTTGATCCTGTGAATACATTCTCCTTGAATAAAGAAAAAATCAATAGGAGAAAGCAATTGATGAGAGGTAGAAAATCCTTTTTCCTATGCTCTACAAGTGTTGCTGTCCATTGACAAATGGTAGCACACTGTGCAATTAGTTTACAGCATATCTCAAGGAGAAAGATGCAGAAAAGCCTTACCAGGATGTCGTAGCGGAGCCCTTCAGTGCCTGATGCTGGGGATGATTTAAGTTCACCTTGTCCTTAGTTTTTCAAACTTTAGCCAGCTCTGGAAAAATAGTTTCTTATTTGCATTTGATGTGTGGAAGTTAATCAACACCATTAATCTGCATTCCAGATATCTAGAAAGTGTGTTCCTTATACTAACACCTTTTTTTTGCATTCTTTTGGGAACCAATGGTTTGGTACAAACAATCCATCATTGCTACCTGAGCCCTCTGATTGTAGCAAACCAACTTCATCTTTACCTTGCATAGCAAATGCCTGAGCTCTTTCTAAAGGAAAGACATGGTTTAATTTGGCTACTATCTTGAGGTTCACTTCTTCAAAGAGTTTTCCTAGAATTTCCACAGGCACGTTTGCATCCACACAGAACCACATTCTCGTTTATTTACAAGCTTTCAGCAAACCTTTGGATATTCATCTTAGCAACTGTTGTGCTGATGTGGATTCAGGTAAACTGGAAGATCATTTTACTTTTGTCTACGGACATCTTTTGTCGGCATCTTTTCTTTATACAGCTCTATATGTGAGGGCTACCAAACTGGTTTCCCACAATAAGAGCAACTGTCTCAAAAACGAGGAGACCAAAGACGAAAACAAGCTCTCCTGACACTCTCCTGTTTCCTCTCCAAGCACTGCTGTCTCAGCAGTGAAACCTCCTTAGTAAAGAGCATTTCTTTTCAAGACTGACATCCAAGAAAAAGAACTTGGAAAATTGCATATAGCAGCCTCATTTGGGCACACTTACCAGAAAAATATATTTGCAGATAAGATTTAAATGTTAAATGGAGCTAATAATATTATATAGAGACATCTGTTAACTATGTTTGGTCATCCTGCTGGACTATGGAAAAAAATACATATTTTAATTTTTCGTACTCATTTTGAGGTAAATGTGTGATGATGCTGGTTGACAGCAGTGATTGCAAATGGCAAACTTCTTCCTTGTTCTATGCTCAGGTATTCTCTCATGGTAAGCACACACCTAACCCATCTGTCGCCATAAAAATTTCTATTGGAAACCTAGTTTGAGCCCTGGAACTCACTGGCAATTATGAAAATAATATCGTCTTTCAAGAATCATATCACTGGATAGGAAAGGGTTCTTTTTCCCTCTCAAATTTGTTTTCATCCTTTAATAGATGAAATAGGTCTTTCTGGATGGAAGCAAAATGGCTAAAAGCTCTAGGAAAAAAAGGGGAGACGATTTTTTTGTTTCTTTGCCCTGATTGCTGGCCCTTTTCTAAGTTATTAACCTGTTACTGAAGCTGAATATAATGGCTCTGTATCACCTTTTACAGTCTATATTACCAAGAGAAGTAAACTTGTAAGACAAGAGTGGATTAAAGTAAATTTATCTTTTTTTTGAGTGTCTACATTTCATCAGATAGTTAGTGCTTATTCTGATGGGATTTTTATTTTGATGTTTAGAACATTTTTGCACAGTCTTTTGGTTCAGTTCTTGCCTTCTCCGCTCTACCTAGCAGTTTGGCCTGTGCTCAGTTCTGCACAGAGAACCGTCTCCCCCTCTCACCTCTGGTCTTTTGGAGCTAAGCCCTGCCAGGTCACTCAGAGCCTTCTGCCTTGGCCAGGAGAGCCGTTTTGTAGCCTCTGCACAGATACAGGCTGGCTCACTTCTTCTCAAAATAGAATTCAAGGGTCAATCTCAATAGTGAAACAAAAAAATATATATTTTTTTAATGTTTTTCCATTATTTTGTGTTCCTCCCTTACTATTCACAAAAAGGCTGCAGATGTTTTTGCTTCCACAGTTACTTTGAGGTCACATGCTGCTTTTAATTACAGCCTTATTCCCTGCCGAGACTTGCACGAGTATTACCTAGAGCAACATTTTACCCACTGCTTTTAGACTGAGACAAAAGCTAATCTTCTTTATCAGAGGGTTAGTGCACTGGTTTTATTAACACCTTCACAATATTCACTAGGCCTCTGAAAGCCTTCAGGCTAAAATCACCCTAAGAAAAGCTAAGCATAATGATTTCTAAACCTGTGGTCTAGTCCTAGGCTACCAGTTCTGGGGTACAGAAAGATGTTAACTGCAAAAGAAAAAAAGTAATGGTCGTAGACACTGATGGGCACAGTAATTTCCATTAACAATGACTAATGAATAAATCCAAAGCAGGCTACAAAGAAAGGATTCCAAGGGCCCAGAGTTAAATCAGAACAAAGACTATTCTCTGTGTCATACAGCTGAGAGTAAGTCTGTAATTTTTAGAAAAAAGGTTCCAAATTGTTACCCTTTTGTTTCAGAATGTAATTTGCTTTTATGTTGAATTTCATTAAATCTGTGAAATATGTGTAGGAGTGTCAAGAAATTGATTCCTTCAGTTATCTTTATTTGGTGTCATTGATTTAAGTAGGAATCACATAAAGTGCCATTGATCTAAGTAGGGGTCAGGTCCCTCATATCTGAGGACGGAATATGGTATTTTGGCTGTTTAAAATACCCACTGGAGTAATTCGTCTGCACGCACTGTTCTAGCGAGTCACAAACTATTCCTACATGTACCGAGACTGGCATGTTTCTGTGGCACAGAGGAAGGCACATGGGTCTTGTACTTGCTGCTGTAATGAGCAATAAATTAGCAAAAGCCATATCATATTAACCTCCTTTAATTGCAGTCTCCTTCACGTTGTCGATTTGCTCTGCTGTGTATGTTCAGTTCCACGGTCTCCAGGTGCTGTGGTGTTTGCAGTGTGATCATAAATAACCGACTGGGGAGTTGATCTTCAGGGATCAGTGATGATTTTTATCAGCTGTTAGTAATGCTTAAAGAAGAATTAGACTATTCAAGACCATTAAAACAAATATTTAAATTGGTTCACATGTGTTATTTACATATAGACTCAGGCACTGATAAGAGGTCAGGTTCAGACTACAGATTACTTACGAGATAAAATGTCATTTAAGCACAGTACCAAACCCAGACACGATCAGAGAAGATGAGGGTTAGGGCACTGATGAAAATGCAAATGGTAATCGAGGAGTCTGATGAATGGGAAAGTTAGTGACTCCGTAGGTAGCACTTTACCAATACTCATATGAAATCAGGTAGTACTTTATGACTGAAAGTGGTGAATACCTGATTAAATGCAAATCTGAGGTGCTAAAAGCTGTAGTATGTGAGGGATTCCTTGATTTTTTAACATATTCCAAAGGAAGTGCTGTGTGATTCATCCTGTAGACCTAATTTATTTCCAGTTCTTCTTGCATTGTGGGATAAAATTAAAACATTGTGTATTATAAGGGCTGACTTTTTGGTGACCGAAAGAATGAAGTATTTTCATGGCTGATTTTGGGGGGATTTCATAGAATATAATATAAGCTGTGTCAGAATGAGGCTTGGCTGAGCCATGTGTTTCCGAAAACATCATTTGCAAAGGTCAAATGCATCAAATCAAAAAGGTCCATATGCACCAAATGCATATGGAAAGTGATACATGACTAAAATTAATTGCTGTGCAGCAGAGTTTTATACTACCTGGCCGATCTTTAAACATGTTAGCACTTCAGAAACGCTTACTTAAACCATTAGCTTTCATGCAGTATATTCCTGTTTAATAATTTTAATTATTAAGGGGAAGGGAAGTGATATCTTCACATTAAAACAAGGAAATGCCTTTCCTAGTCATCTCTGATACCAGAATGTTGTTTTATTCTTTGATGTGTATTGCTCTTCAGGAAGAAGTACCTATTATTCACATACTACTTTTCATCTAAAAAACCCCAAACATTTATGCGTATTTCCAGAGGTCTCCATCCTAGTGGAATTAGTGGGGATGAATGGAAAACAGGGTCTGTTGTATTATATTGCCTATTTCATAAGGACACAAAACAGCTCTGGATTTTCCTTTACTAGTTCATTACTGACTGCTGTAGTCTCAGTGGGTAATTATTCTTGCAGTATATAGTTAACTCCTTAATTGTTGAGGTTAGACTCTTCCAGAGCACATCACATTTGGCAGAACAACAGGCATTGAGGGGTTAATTGACTTTTATTGAAGCAGTTTATAGCTTGCTCTTCGTCCTTAAACACTGCTGATCCGCTGTAAACCAAGATCTACTGGGACAAGATTTTAAAAGATGTTTAGTTTTCCTCTAACCTATTTTTATTTGTTTTGTTTTGTTCCCCTCTCTCCCCCAGATACTCTAGCTATAAAAAGGATAAGGTCATTGTTGCTGAGTCTCTTTTTCTTAAGGTGAACACATTAAATTCTCTTGCCCATAAAGGGCAGATGTTGCATATTTTTTCTTGCAGAGGAATTTACATACACTTCAATTTGTGGAATAAAAAATGCAGTAATTCAGGAGGTAACTGCATTTACTTAGTCTATATAAAGTGCAGTAAAAAAGATACGAGAGGAGAAATTTACTGTTCAGAGGGATTTTTAAAATAACATTTCAGTTAATTCTAATAATTTGCAACTAGTAGTATTTTAACATTATCACTGCCTAGTGTTTTTGCTCTATTGAAGATTTAAATGAGAGCTTTATGGGATACACCTTTTTAGAATTCAGAGGATTTTATGGATTATTATTCCTAACATCTGCCATTTATGAAAAAAAAGTCTAAAAATGTTCCTATAGTGTGTATTTAATGTTTGTGATACAGCTTTATATTAAATAAGGTTTGTTTTATTTTAGCAGTTGTTTTTGCATAGCTGTAGGAAAGATCTGTTTGTTCTATAAATCCTTAGGTATGTTGTTTATAGTTTGACTATTAAAATGTTCATTAAGATGAAGTTTGATAATTCTCAGTTTATAACATATTTTTTTTGTAAAACGTGGAAGGGTGGAAAAGAATACAAATAGATATTTTAATATTAATGAATACTTACCAGTAACTAAAACGGTTTTAGTAAAGGAGTAATGTGGATACTTTCTATAATCCTGCATTATGTTTTGGGAGATCTTTTTCCTAAAAAGTAAAACGTTGCGAGAATTAGAAAAAGCCACACAAGAGATCGCGGATGATATCCTGAGGGCAGACAAATCACACGTGAGCCCTTCCGTATTATCAGCTGCGGGGAGCTCTCACTGCTCAGTTCTGTGCTTGACATTGAGCTGGGCAGGTGTCCACATAAGGTGCAACAGGGAGGATCCGCGTGCTGGCTTGCTGAAGTGACAGAATTGTGCAAAATAGCTGCAGTGGCCTGGCAAGCTTCAGGAAGCAGGTGGATCTTAGGTACCTGTCTCCAAAATTACAGTGTTGAAAATGCCTGCTTGCCTGCTGCTTAACTCAGGAGGCATCTCCAGTTTTCCTTTTTGCACATTATTATTCCCCAGGCTCCTCTTTTGTACATCTCGACATGCCTCGAATTGCGTAGCATAACCTGCTGAGCACTTTGGGAATCACAAAATTGTGTGTATATGAATATGATGTACTGTGAACAGCAGAATTGTATATGCATATCAGGACCTTTAAATTCACCCAGAAGATGTTTACACTGAATATTACTGTATACAGACAATGCTGTTCTTTCAGTAGCTTTACAAATCCCCTTTTCCTCTTGTGTTTTTTTTTTGTTCACCTGCAGCTCCAAATGCTACTAATACTGAATAAGTGTGATGGAATAAGATAACAGTATCCTGTTGAGTGGCAACATGAATTCTTTTTTTCAGAAATAATTTTCACTGGAAAAAAAAGTGCTGATTTGGAAATCTCTAGGAAATCATGATAATTTCATCAGGGAACTCTTCTCAGAAGACAAAAAAAATTGCTCAGGCAGTGGCGAATAGAGATCGGAAACTGTCCCCATAATGATGTGCCTGAACCAAGAGGCAGTCGTTATTCTGACGTGTTCTTTCTGAAAACCAGTTACTTACAAGGAGGTTATTGAGAACAGTCAACTTGGACTTGAGAATGACAAATCAGGGTTGATCAACCTGAGGTCAGTGTGGAGAAGGGAAGAGCAGTGGATGTCACACCTTGACTCTGGGCAGGCTTTTCACACTGTCCTCCACAGCAGTCTGCTCTAGGAGGTAAGGAAGCACCGCCGGGATGAATGGATTGTTAAATGGGCTGAGCTTGACTAGACGAGGTTCAAAGGGTAGTAATTAGTGCCATGGGAGTCAGTTGAGGCTGATCATATTAAATATCTTCATCAGTGATCTGGATGATGCAAATGAGCACAGTCAGCCAATTCACAAATGACAAAAAATTGGGGATTGCGCCTGCCAAATGATAGAGCTTCCAATGAAAAGGAACATTAAAAAAAAAAAAAAAAAAGAAGAAGAAAAAAAAAAGAAAAAAAAGCCCAATGGATTACTCAAAAAGATCAACAGCTTCAGGAAACTTTTGGGCCCTTCCAGGTTAACAGAGATGTTGAAAGACTGGAGAGGATCTGTGAGAGGGCTGGCTTCAGCTTCAGAGCTATGAAGAGAGGTTGAGGGAGCCGAGCTTGTGCAATCTGGCAAAGATGCTGAGGAACAATCTACAAGCAGCCAGCAGCTACTCAAAGAGGAGTGATGGCAAAGATGACAGAGCCAAACTCAGTAGATGACCAAGCAAGAGTCAACAACCACAAACTGTGGCTTGGCAGATTTTAGTGAAGTCTTTTTATCAATATTGCTAACATACAGTCACACTGTGACTACACTTTCTGTAATCCTACATTTTTAACACTTCATCTAATTTCAGTTGCATTTAACATAGAATGAGTTTAAACTAGGTGAAAATTTCCAGTTGATTATCCATTCCCTCAGCTATCTCCTGTCTTATCACTGTATTTAAGTAAGTTTATTAGGGGAAAGGAAGTTTAATCAGCCTTTTAAAAGATTATAAGCAGGTTCAAAGAGGCTTTTAGCTTATGGATTTATAGCACATGCAGAGCATCTGCACTGGCCCAGCAGACACTGACAGCTGGATCTGAGGCATTCAAGTCCGTTGGGTTAATGATCAAGTAATTAAAAATTCTCAGTAGATTTTGAAATAACAGTACATCATACATATTCTATCAAGTAAACCATACAAGATTTTTGTTTAATTGTAATTGATACTAAGAAGAGCTAATATTCCTAGAACATAGTAGGGTTATCTGGACAGAAAAGCACTTCTAGAACTGCCAGAATAATTTGCTGTTAAAAGAACACAAAAGCAGCTTCAATCTCTGCTGGCAGAGGAACACACACATTAATGGTTCAGAGTGATCATTCCTATTTAATCATGACACATTCATTCTGCTGGAATAACAAGAACAATTGTACAAAACGCTGCACTTCCGTATCTCTACTTTCTCTTTACGGCATATTTCAGGTGGCAAAGTTCATACTGAGATCAAATTTGTTCAAATCAGTTAGGAGAAGAATGACCTTAAAAGAGTTGCTTAAACTTTACTCAAATAGTGAAAAGCATTTCCAATTCTAGTTATCACTGTGTTACCATAACTGACTGGAAGACTAATGGCACACAACGAATTTTCTTGTATTTAATCCATTCTTTTATATTTTTCTGATATCAATGCAAATGCAGCTGTGTACTCTCCTAAAGCACTCTCTGATAACTGTTCCATATCCTATTCCTCATGTTTGCATTTGCTACCTTATATTTGCATTATTTTCCTTTTATAGCATACTATTAACAAAAACTTGTTGTTGCTGTTTTCAGTCTTTCAGTTCAACCCCCTTCAGCAGCAACACCTGCAGGAGTCAGCAGAAAGCATGTGTGTGGTGTATTTAAAATATATATTAATATATTTGTGCCCCTTAATATATAGGAGGCATTTTGAAAGAGTGAATAATATCCTATAGATCATTAAAAAGTATGGACAAAACTTTTAAAATGACCAGTATTTTGGATGTCTGTTAAGTCAGCTATGCCCTAGAGGCATTGAAAAAGCAAGTTCTCTCTCCAGGTGCCTAATGCATCTTAGGGAATTATTTTGAATACTATAATGCAAACATTTTAGTTTTAATTATGGTAGTCATTATCTCACCAAATTTGCTGGGATTCCTGAGTGCCTACAACCCAGAGAAATGCCATCAAACTTTTCAGGGTTACAGAGAAATCATTTGCCCTGGATTGTTCAGTAGCACCCACATTAATGAAATCCAATAAATGATGAAGTTGTGTAAACTCTTCATAGACTATCAGACATCTCAGTGTTTTTTCTCCTATTTTGTCTATTTAGAGAGTCAGCAAAAGCTCTATAAATGATATTAGATTTTTCTAGGTAATGAAAAGTATTGAGCCACTTTCAGTTGATGAAAAAAAAATGAGTGAAAGGATCATGAAGGCACTAGGATATTTAAATGCTAACCCTATGTGAAACTAAAATTATAAAAATGTCTTAAACTCATTAGATTCTTGATATTGATTAGTCACAGCAATTTGCAAGTTAGTTGTTGAACAGATGTACCATCAAATAAATATTTCCGTTATGGACATCACCTTGTGTTATAATGGTGAGATGACAGTTAATGACACCTTGCCACTTTGCCATGGAATTCTCCTTCCCTGCATTGTTTGGGACACCGGTTGTTTTAAATTCTCTGCGACACGATTAGTCTTCCTCACTGTGACAGGTCCGAAACATCTCAAGCATTCTAATGTCACAGCCACACAGTGTTTAAAACACACTTTTCTCCCTTAACTCAATAGCTTTAGAAAGAATATATGTCAAGTATATTTGTAAGCGCAGAGCAGTTCTTGGTATTTCAGTAGCGGATTCTATTTTTTTGGTCTCATATTAGCTCTCCTCTCCTCGTTTTCACTGTGTTTCCTTTCTGCCTTGTCGAGTGTCCTCCACTGATGCGCAGTCTCTGCACGGCAACCTCCCTGACTTCTGGTCGAGACGAGGTGACTTTGCTTCAGTCCCGCTTGCCCGTTAAGTGACCATTTGTTGAGCAATGTCAGAAACCTCCTGTGACACATCAGGGCGAGCCGTGAGGAGTAGTGCCCAGGCTCCTTTTGATGATACTGCCGAACACATGCAAAATGCCTGTCTTGAGGGCTCATTATGGCAATTACGGTAGTATAGCATCTTCCTTCAGACTAAGTATGCAATATCACATAGGGGTCTATACAATCTTAAATAAATAATATTTAAAGTGGTTCCAAATACACATTTTTTACATACTATATACCATGTTTATCTCTGCTTTGAAGTCCCAATCTATGCTTAAAGGTCCCAATCTGTGCTACAAAATCTTCTTGCCCTTAATTAATAATTTATTAACTGCAGTACTGTTCTTTACCACTAGAAAAATGAACATTTCAAGGGAGAAAAAGATACTCAGCATGAGTTAAGAGATGGTAAAAATAAGCCTTTAGTGTGAATTTCAAACCTGTGCTAGGTACCAATACAGACCTATCAGAGAAACCAATTATGGACCATTTAAGATTGATGTACTTTTCCATTAAGTGTCTCTTCATGTAAAACTTGACTAGGTCTCATGCGCTTAAAAGCAGCCAGTCACATTAGTAGAAAAGCTATTATTTGAATTATATTTTCTTTTAAACATACAAAAATTTCTTGAAAAGCTTAATAACAGTATATTGTAGCAGAAAGGTAAAATGGTAGTCCTTGATTTTACCAGTCTTTAGTTTATCTATAATTAAGAGATGCACTGAATTCTGTTCTGTAAGGCTGAAGTGACCCATAGAACAGCTTGTGAATTAGTGAACAGTACTAATTGTTTGGTTGATCATTAGTACTCTTTGGTTGATCATTAATTATCTATTCTGCCTTTCCATACCATCTTTAACTCCATTAAGCTTAATCTTTACACATATATCATACTAATGATCTTGTGTACAGACAGTAGTGGAAAATATAGGGATTAGTAAAGAAATAATTACATAAAACTTGATCAATTTCATCAATATTAATATTATTCCATCAATTTGCAGCATTGCAATAGAAAACTGGAGCACAACTGCAGTTGTATTTTTAGAGATCATACATTATTATCAGATCAAATTATTTCCAAAGGTACTAAACCACATAAAAATAACATTGTGCCTATGTTGTGTAGGCTCTAGTGAAAGTAGTGTCACTGATTTTTATTATCTAGCTCTTGTTCTACGACATCATGATGACATACGACAGTGATGCTTTTTCAGAAATGTTTTCTCTTTTCCAGAGCAGTTGTTCCGAATTTTGGTTGAGAGAACTGAACTACAGACTGGCTTCTCTAAAAGCTCATAAAAAGGAAGCAACAGTAGTGAGCTGTACAGTAAGACTCAGATATAAAAACAAAGGTAACAGATATACAATAGCATTTACTTATAAAAGACTTCAAAGACTATAAAGATTCAGAAGTTATAAATTGCCATTACTTTGGATCATTTATCAGCTCACACTTGTGAGGTTCTAAGCCTTGAACTGTTTTGTTTGGAAAGAGTAGGAAGCAGAGGAAAAACAAGAAAATACTCAGGATACTGATGGGGGCAATGACCTTCTAACAGTGCTTCCTTTTTCTTGATTTCACGCAAGTGAAAGAAATGCCTCTGGAGATTAAGAGGCAGTGCATTTAAAATGAATAAAAGTATATTTTATGCAGAAAATAGTTGGTCTATGGTATTTTCAATGGCATAAAGACAGATAATGTGTCTATATATAACAGGGGTGGACGATTTAGGTTCATTAATACCATTTGCAGCTGTGATAATACAGATGATCAAATCTCTTGTGTCAGAGAAATATGATGAAGAGGGAGCACTTCTTTC
Source organism: Crypturellus tataupa (assembly GCA_034781795.1). Classification (NCBI taxonomy): domain Eukaryota; kingdom Metazoa; phylum Chordata; class Aves; order Tinamiformes; family Tinamidae; genus Crypturellus; species Crypturellus tataupa. The sequence continues at coordinate 217,021 of JAWLRI010000967.1, read as the reverse complement.
TTTTTCTTACTGTCATTTCATAGTCAGTTTGATGTTTTATGGGTATATAAACTAGAGACATAAACCATGAGAGAAGCCGTAGAATAGTATTATAACAAATGATGTGTATGTTGCTTGGTGAATACCCAATCCAAAATGCCCATTGCTGGCCAAGTGTAGAAATATTTCTGTTTTAAGAGTTAGTTTGGACAAGCGGAGATGACAAATGTTAGGGCCAAAATAAAGTTGTGGAGTAGAGCTATGTAACCCAATGAAAGCATCTTACAACTTTTTTTATTCATATGCCACCTAACTTATATGGCTGTAGTTCTTATTGATTTCAGTGAATCCCTGGAATTTACATGACTAAGGGGAGATCAATTATTGCACCATAAATGCATTTTCAGTGGAGATTTTTCTGTCTCTTTGCTGTGTTAAGGAGGTTCAAGCACTATTTCCTCTCTTGTCACTTTCTGGTCAAGTCATGTTCTCTGTAAAGCATTCTGTCACATTAATACTTTCTAACTGAAGGGATCATTTGCCAGAGCCTATATTCAGTGTCACACACTTTAGAGGAATTGCTCTTGGCATCGAAGCCTAATAGTATTAGAAATTCTGTCACTACTTCAATAGTGAAGAGTGGTAAGAGTTAGAAATATTAGAATGGTGCTCTATAGTCACCTAGTTGGCAAATAATAATCTGGTTCTTCTCTTGCATATACCAGTGAAACACTGCTAGGCTAAACTATGCTGATTTGTAGTTTAATTGATGTCAATTTTAATCTGCCTATGGATATCAAAACAAAAAATCAATTTAAGTTCTCCACACTGTTTTAAGTAAGAAGTAACTTGAACTCAGTGTGTAAACAGATCAGTAATAGGATTACTTGTTCTGAGTTCAACAAGAAAGTAAATCACCTCAGCTACAGATTCTTCTTGCTAGATAGTAAAACATGATTATTTAATACAGCAAATACCACAGGACTTTCATATATCTAGTACAATCTGTCAAAATGCCACCTAAGAAAGCATCGAGCAATTTCAAATTTGACCGTATCAGAATAATGACTGCAGCCTGTCTCTCACATAGCTGTAATGGATAATTGGATAAATCATTACAGAAAGAAGCATTTACTTAGTTGTTTCTATATGCATTTTCCAAAACTCAGTAAGAGAATTTTCAGCATAGCACTAGTTCTAGAAAGTTTTCGTAATTTCCTAAAATTAAAATGGATTCAAGGAAATATGTAATCTCCAAAAAGAAAAATCCTTATTTGGTCTATTATCATTAATAGTCTTTTCTGTAACCACAAACAGATAACTCATGTCAACAACAGGCATTTCAATTACCTAGGGTAACTGGCATTCAGCTATAGCTTGTACCTCTTAATTCTCTATGGGTGTGTTCAATTCATGATAATCTCACCAATTTATGTGCTTTATCATTCAGTTAACTCCATTGATATTGCTGGTCTCACTGAGAACACATTCAACTGGCTATGCTGTATATACCATTTCACAAGAAATTCTTAGCTTTCAGTAAAACCAAATTTGTTTAATATAGAAATAATTATTTAATTATTTCCCCAAATAATTATTCATTATTTAAACCTATTAATATAATGAGTTTATCTTCAATTTAAAAAAGGGTTTATGACAAAAAATAAAATGCATTGATGGAAATAAAACCTTCTAAAACAGTTGCATTATGCATGTGCAATTAGTCTTCCTTTTGTAGAGCCATCAGAAAACTCACTGGCTCCCTAAGGCATCTTTAAATATTCTTTGATGAATCTTCTTGTGTCATGCCTGATTGTGTATGTGTCACACACTTCATAAGAACGTGTACAGTGGGAACAATTACTTCTCTTGTGTAACTGTAATATGGCTTCATATATAATCATGAAGAATTTACATAGTCTCTATCTGCACAAGAAAAACTGCTTACCTTATATGCAGTCCACCAGTGACAGGCTTCTTCTCAGTCTTCTTGCAGCGGGAGGAGTGTTATTTACCAAGAAGCATTCAGGCTGAACATAACAAAAGCACAGGGTCCGTCCTTCGTTGGTACAGTATGCTAAGTGAATCAGGGAGACTAAAAGAAATGTAAATATTTTAAAAGACCCATCTTTTTATGTGCCCATGTGTCAAAAGGAAATAGAGTCACACGCTGGAGTCTGAGAATGTCCCTAAGAACACTGGACAGCATCCCTGCTGGTGGCAGCTGGCGTAACTTTACCCATAGTTTCCCTTGTATCACTGCCAACCCCGCAAAATCTTCTCTCATCCACAGCCTTCACGTGATTTTTCACTCTCCTTTCCTTTTTCCATTGTGTTGGGTCAGCATTGCAAGCCTGGATAGCACTGCACAGACCAGACCTTACTATATCCTCTTGATTTTGGGCACCTGGAGAGGAAAAGACTTCTGACTTCTCATTAAAGGATATTGTAAAGGAAAGAAGCTTATTATAATAAATTACTATTATAATTTTGGCCTGTAATGTAATGAAATACAGAAATATATGGCAATTACAGCTTCTTTTTACTTTAGAGTTGAAATTCTGGTCTCCTCTGGGTTTGTTCTTAAGTCTGGAAAGAATTCTGCCAGACACAGATAACAATTCACAATATATGTGCATTTGCATTCACATATATTTGATTGTCTCCTTAATTCACAGACTATGATTTCACTGTCACCATTACTGTCTGTCTCCAAGCGGTAAGCGATCTGCTAGTGGGCTTTAAAATCTACTCACAAAAACACCTGATACCAGAGTATTGATGTTAGACATCTTAGTTTCAACAGTCTTATAAGTAGAGATAATGTATAAGAGGAGGACTGAGCAGGAATTACACTCTTTCTTACCTCCAATAGATTTCTTTTCCTTGAAAAAGGGAGAAGAAAAATAAATTCTTTGATGTTAATTCTGTTTTAATTAATTTTAGGGTCATGAATTAACATTGCTAGAAAGTGTAAAGACTGAAGTTTCACTTTGACGCTATACATTAAGATTTAAAGACCCAGACTTATTTACACCTAAATGAGCTTTTTAATAGTCTAATTAACAAACTGTATCAGTTTGCCTCTTTTAAATTAAGCCACTCTGAGGTAGTATCTTTTAGTCATTTCAAATGCTTAATAAAAGATGAAAATCTCCCATTAAGTGTGTACTTTTCCAACAAATTGTTTAATCTTTTAACATATTACAGCTGCCTCCAAAATATAGGACTTTACAGTCAGATAAATTTGATTTCAGAAATTTCAGGGAAAAACAAACAAACAAAAGCAAACAAAAAAGAAATGTTTAGCTCTTAGTAAATTTCTCCCTGAGAAACTGTATCTGCCAGGTTCTCCTATACCAAGAGAAGGACCCTGCTTACCTGCAAGTGGTCCGGTCTGTGAAACGCTCAGAGTGGTTTTCTCACAACTGGGAAGGATGGGCCCTCTGGGCTGCTGAGCCAGACCAGGAGTGTACTGTATCAAGCCCAGAGCTATGGAGTTGATTTTCCTAGGAAATATCCTGAACTGATTTTAAGTCTTCTTTCCAGCTGTGTTATTTAGGATTCGATTTACATCAGCAGAATATAATGCTGTTAATGTTCTGAGGGTCATTATATTTTATCTGGAGGCTTCCAAGTACTTTGTAGAGATGTATCTTACCTCTTTTCAAAAGAGCAGGAAGCTGGATACAGAATGAATCAGGACTTGCCCAAGATCACAAGAAAAGTGAGTGAACCTCTTCATTCTTAGATAATTCTTAATAGTGTCACACAGGTTAACATTTCTGATGTGCAATAATATCTTACGTAAGTGACAAGCTCTAAGTACAAGAGGACCCTCTCTGGTTTCCATGAGGCTGTTCGTATGACTCAAGCATTCAGCTAAGATATTTGCAGGATTAGGGCTTTACATATGGTGGAGAATTGAGCTTTAAATAAACTTAAATAGACTTCCAGTCCTTTGTGCTTCCCATTATCCTGTGTTGCCTCTCACTCTGAAATAGGGCATATCAGACAGCCAGGAGAACTGAGCCGACAACTGGAAGGGAGAAGGCTGTCTCCTATGAATTAAAAAATATAAAGACTGACCCCCCAAATCATACGCTTCAGTTTCAATAACTTCCATGGCTTTGATTATCAAGCCTGTGATACTATTTTGGTTTGTCTTCTGATTTTTGAACTCCTGGGGTTGGCTACACTGACATCATCTCTAAATTTGGTGGAGAGAGAAAGGCAAGCACTGTTAGGGTGCAGGAGTCTGAACAGCAGCAGCAGCTGATGATCTGCTCAGTCAACACACTCTATTTTATCACATGCCTTGAGACGGAAGGTTTCTCAACTATATTTTTAGCACATTAAGTAAAAAGCTTATTTGTCTTTTGACTGAGGTGATTATACACTTGGTGAGGTGCTATTGTTCGTTCTGCAAAATAATAAAGACTGTTAATCTTATGATAAACTCAGAGGTGCAAAATGAGCATCTCAAACCTCTTTTATATTATATTTCTAGTCTGAATGCTCAGGAAAAAGACCTGGGGATGTATGAAGTCATGATTTTCTCTGGTTTAATGTACATTACATCAGCTACAAAAGATAAAATATTAGTTACCTGGTTCATCTGTTAGGGCTGGGGAACTATGTCATGTTGGTAATTATGCAAAAAAAAAAAAAAAAAAAAAAAGGCAAACTAAAAAGCCCCAAGCTTATCTATGATCCGAATTATTCAGGCTTGTCCCCTTAATCGAGTCTAGCACTCCTATTTTAGAAGGAAACAGTGCAGTTTCAGTGCAACAAAATGGTTCTCATTACATCTACAACAGGCTTTGTCACCTCCCTCCTCACCTCCCCGGCCATATTAACCAGTAACTTTGCAAGGTGTTTTACACGTTTAAATAAATGCACCATTTAAGATATTTTGACTCATTCAAATGTTACTGTCTTCCAGAAAGTCTTGAAAACCCTATCACATTTCTCAGATATTTATTATTTAAAACATTGTGTTTGATATTACGAATTCATCACTCATTTAAAAAACAATACACCAATTTACTGGTATTTTTCCTTTAGTTTCTTGGTACTAAACATAATAAAGTGTTTCACAACAGTGAAATGAACAACTAAAGATCCCAGTGTCTCTTAAGAAATAAAATAAACAAAAAAATATGAAAGTGATGCCACTACCAGTAAGAAATTCACCTATTACCAATCTTCTGGGGGCATGGGGATGAATAGTTATAAACTCTTAAAATGTGAATGATCCCTATCAAAAGAAGTGCCAAAATACCTCAGGAAAATCTTTAAAAATATATATGTAGGATACTACGATTCTGATTCTGCAAAGACTTGCAAATATATATAATGAATAGCTCTAGAAACTTCAATGAAAACATCAAAACACAAAAATCTACATGCGCAAGTCTGAGCACCACTAACACCTACATAACTTTCCTTCCTCAAAACAGGGCAAAATCATTTCTTTTGTAACTGTCCATAGACTTTAGTGCCCTAAAGGGGGATTAAAACATCTATAACAAACAAACAATAAAAGAATATAAACAAAAGTTGATGTTTTTTCCTCAAAAATGGAAGAATTCCTCCAAGATTCTTGTTTTCAAAGGCTGAATTTCCTTGTTTACGACAGAGCCTTTAGAAAGGAGGCATTTCGGCCTTGTCCACTTATGCACGTGGATAAAACATACAGAGCTTCAAATAAAGAAATAATTCAAGCTGTTGAGTCCCAGACCGCAGCAAAGCAAGAAAGCAAGTTGTATGTATATCTCTCTATATATTCTTCTTTTCTTTTTTTGAGACTGGAGAAAATCTCAGAGAAGAGCTAGTAGAGGTACTAGTGAGAACTGCACAACCACGCTCGAGACGCTTCCTCTTTCATGCAGCATGGCCGAGGCGGCCCTAAAGGAGCCGAGAAAACTTGGCAAAGGAGACATTTTGAAAGGGAGCAAAGGGGAAACGAGAATTGTGGGTAGTTCACGCTTAGTTCCAGGCCGGGTTTTTATAGAAATGCCGTGTTAAATGTAGCAGGCAGCTGAATACTGTCATTCAAAGCGCACCGAGCATCGGAAATATGTGCAGTCACCTACACAACATGAGTTCGTTAGGCATCCGGCAGCTGCAAACTGCACCACCCCAAACATCTAATGGCTCCGTAGAGCTCTTTTTTTTAACCCAACTCTTGCTAAAAAGCCGGAATAAATAGCTCAAATGGAAACGGTTTCCCGAGAAGAGGCACACATTTACAAACAAAGGCTCCTATTTAGCTGAGCTGGGGGAACAAATCCTGTTGGAAAACCAGAGTCGGCCTTTCCCCTCCCGCTCAAACAAAAATAATAACACAAAAATTACGGACACCACCGAAACTGCTCCGACACGAGGGCACCCCTCAACAACACAACTTGGGAGCTGCTACTGAATCCAGAACACAGCTAGGAGGGGTTGTTTTGTTTTTCTTTTCTATTTTTTCCTTCGGAGAAGTTAGGCTGGGAATTTGAGTGGCCTCCCCATTGTTCAGACACTGCGCGGCCTGCGAGAACTTTTCCCTTTCTTAAGGGAAAAGCTCATGTTTTCCCTTAAAAACCGTCAGGAAGTGGGCAGAGCCATCACCCAGCAAGGCGCCCGCTCATCGCATCCTCGGGCCCCCCCAAGCCCAAAACTCCTTTCTCACCATCAGCTTCATAATAACAATAATAATGTAAAAACAAAGCTTGGCCAAAGACCAAGTTATTAAATGTGAAAAAAAAAAAGAATAAAAGAAAATAAAAGAAAATAACTAAGAAATAAAATATAAGTATTTCTCAGTTCAGGGCAAAACATGGACTGTTTTTTTCTTTTTAAAAAAAAATTAAAAATGGTCAGTTAGAGCTATTATGTGAAAGGAAAATAGGGAGAAAGAAGACAAACAGCCCCCAGGTGCCCGCAGTCCCTCGCGGAGCTCCGCGTCCCCCTCCCGCAGAGCCCCCCGGGGCCCCCGTCTCCATTTCGGGTGGGGGCTGAAGGGCGGGTAATGGGAAGTGGGGGGGAACCCGCCCCCAACGCCGCGGCTCGGGCCCCCCCGCAAGCGCCGGGCAACAAAGAGGGGCCTCGGCCCAGCCCTGCCCTGGGCCGGGCGCCCCCGGCAGCGGCGAGAGTCCCCCGGGACGAACCGGGACAGCCCCCATCCTCCCGGTACGCGGCGGGGGGGATGGGAGGGAAGGGCCGAGGCGATCCCCACCCCGGGCCCCATAACAACCCCCCAACTCCCGCCGCCTCGAGGATGCGGCACGGAGCCTCCGCGCCACCCCCGCGAACAAAGCCGCGGCCGCGGCCGCCGCCGCCTTGTCCCGGTCCATCTCGAGCGGTGAATTCATGACAGCGGCCTTTCTCCATTGCGACAATTTGCGACATTAATAACGCCGTCGTCGGCTTGCTTTTCCGCCGGTTTGATCTGCATTGGTCTGCGACACGCAACCGTTCGCCGCCATCGAGCATTACCGCGCGGTGTCGGCTGCGCGAGCCGAGATTCGAACGGGTATACGCACCTTGAACACAGCATCGATTCGCGGGCGCCGCCTGTCGTCCGTCCCCGTGACCGCCCTTACCGTCACCGCTCTTGCCGCAACGCTCGCGCTGTCGGCCTGCGGCGACGGCTCGGCAAAGGACAAGGGCGCGCGCGGCGCCAACCAAGGTCCCGTCACGGTCGGATATGTCGTCGTTCAGCCGTCCGACGCCGCGATGGTCACCGAACTCGCCGGCCGCACCAGCGCATACGAAAGCTCGGACGTGCGCCCGCAGGTCAACGGCATCATCCGTCGCCGCTTCTTCACGGAGGGCACGATCGTCCGTAAGGGCCAGCCGCTCTACGAGATCGATCCGCGCCTCTATCGCGCCTCCGTCAACCAGGCGCAGGCGAACCTGCTGAGCGCACAGGCGAATGCCGAGGCGACGCGAATCCAGGCCGAC
>JAWLRI010000967.1:198622-208989 GCA_034781795.1 Crypturellus tataupa | reverse complement strand
TTGGTAATTAGCCAAAAAAAAAAAAAAAAAAAAAAGGCAAGATCACCAGTATCATTAGCTGTGGATACTTCTATTTATAAGCTCTACCTCAGCAACATTTTAAATCTCTACTCCACGGAGAAAGGCTTTGTGGCAAGAAAGAGTAGATCAATGGAATTCAGTGTCATCTGAAGAGCCCCTGCATTGTTGCCAATAGAGAGGTCATGCAATATTATAGACCATAATCAAGTCTGTGGCTTAACAGTAGTAATTTTGTGATGGACTTGTGAAGGTAGGCAGCTTGTGAACCCACTGCCTAAAACGTGCTCCCATATGTCTGACAGACAGCAAACAGAGTTACCACAGGGCTGTGGCTGGATCTAGATGGCACCATGCAGTATCCCATAGAAATGCCAGTGCGCAGGCTCCGAGGGAGCAGCCTAACAGCACAGCGCTGCCGGGCTTTGTTAATCCGATAGCAGCACCGCTGCTGGAGGGCTGCACCCAGTATCCAAGCTCATTTGGAAATCTCAGTACATGGGGCTTCATCATGCCATACACACATGCATGTGGTGAAACAGTAGCAAAAAGGGGAAATGCTGCCTCCCACTAAAATTCTCTAGGAGTTTTAACATTCAGTGGTGTCAGGATTTCACCCATGTTTTCTTACTGCCTTGGGGTTCTTCCAAATACATACAAGTTTGACTCTCAGTTGCTATGATCATAGTCTATTCTATCATAGTAATTCTTTTAGTGCCATCAAAGTTGGTGTTTTGTAACAGTTAAGAACTGAAGAAAAAAAAATGTTTGGCAACACCTGGTCTATTTGGATAAAAAGGGCTTTAGGAGCAAGGACTGCCTTTACTGTCTGTTGCTATAGTGCCTAGCACAACAGGGGCCTGGGGTCTTAGCTGGAATCCATGCAGTATCTTTGCCATTCTAACGAATATTCCTAAGGAGACAGAAAAATACAACAGCTACTCTGTAGTGCAGTCATGCACCAAAATGGCATAAAATAATTTGACATACATAGTAGTCACATTATGTGTGGAATTACACCTTGCTATGCAAAAAACTTCTTAGGTACTAAAAATAATCCTTCATGTAGCACTGATGATCTTGCAGTAATCCAAATGATTTTACAAACCCCCAAAGCTTTCTCTCACATATATAAAGATATCATACTCTGTAACGTACCACCTAACTCAGAGAAATGCAGCTACACAGGAGATGAAGCACAGAAAATATTTAACAGCACAAGGACGCCTAAACAGAATGAAAGCTAAAAAACCTGCACTGTTAACATTGTGAGGTCGATTTAAATAAGCAGAAAATTATCTACCAGGATAGAAATTGGCAAAAAAAAACCAAACTTCTTAACATTCCCTCATTTCATCCAAAATGTGTCATGTCCATCAGAATAATGTCCTCTCAGCTGGAAATAAGCAGAAATTTTCCAGTAAGCAACCTTTCATGAGAAAATGCTGAGTTAATGAAAACAAAAATATTTCTCGGGAATTTCTCTAGGTCAATTTTTTTTGTTTGTTTGTCTGCTGAAACATCAGCAGGTTTCCCTCTTGCACTGCTCTGCAGTGGACCTTCTGCAGGGGTTTCCTGGGACACCAAGACACCAGGACTGCCACATTCTGCAGCTGAACCCGGAGCTCAGAGACCTTCGTGATGGCAGTGCTAGAGCAGGAAGCGTCGAATTTGAGATCAAGGAGGGCTCATGCAGCTTTGCTCCCCATCTCCACACAGTGACACCGTAATGGAGGCCCCTCAGCCCAGTCAAGTGCTCGGTAGAGGTGCTGTGCTCTGCGCTGCAGGCACCAAGAAGGCTGGGTAAAGTGGGGAATCTCCCTATTTCTGAGTTTCCTACTCTGTTGACAGGTGAGAAGGGCGCAATCCCAGGAGCCCTGGGGCTCTCCCATCTGCTGCTTTCATAAAGGATATTTCCCAGGCTACTTGGGGATTTGTACAGCTGGCTCCATTTGTGGCACATAAAATGAGCAGCACCAAAATAATCTTTTTTTTCCACTGTAAGGTTTTTCAGAATTTTAATTCCATAGGAGAGTTTTGAAAATTATTCAGAAGAGAAGCATGGGGCAGAACACCCAAATTTGAGCCTCTCTGAGGATTACTCAGTGCTCACTCCTTACAACAAGTCCTCTACACTGAGTTGGTACCATCACTACAAACCTGTTTTCTCCTTGACCACCGGAGCATGTTTGACCTAGTGCTTTTCTGCCTGTGAGACCTGGCATATCCCGAGCGGGAGGTGACAATGTTTGGCATGATTCCTGATAGTGGTAGTATATGTGGTAGCACAACACTGGAGTTGTTAAATGCTCTGTAACCTTCAGCAATCTTGCTTTTTAACCATGACCATCTGTTTTGCAGAGTGACGATGTGAGGAAGCGTATGTACAGACGGGCAAAGAGGATATATGCAGAGTTCAAAGCTTTCTGACTTAGTAACACTACACCTGCCTGTGCCTGCACAGCTACAATTGTCCCTTTTGACAGAACCATGTGAAAATAGTATATAGTCATGGATGTTAAAGACACTCCCTGCTATCAATGTCTCACTGCATCAGACAATAGTTGTGGAAGGACCAAACACCTTAGATTAACATTCTCTGTCATGCATATAATTAGGATTACATTTGCTCTTGGTGTGCTCAATTGGAAAAATCACAGCTCTCAAAGGTAAATTTAATAAAAAAATCAAGAATTGTAGTAATTCATTATAAATCAATCAGTTATGCATTTTCCTAAGAATCTATCCCTCTACATATATATCTCGCCTACAAACAGCATCTACTTAAAAGCCAAGGCAGCCAAGGTTGCAGATTGGTTGGTATCTTGTCCCTTGTTGTTATGTCCCTGCTATCAGACTAGGTACAACCCTGCACACTTGACCTGCAAAAACTGCATTTATGGGTCATTTGTACAGGCCTGGGACTCATGTACAGAGTGCAGCGCATTGCAGTACCCTCAGATGCAAATAAATTTGGTACTCACACATAGGAAAGAAGCAGTACTGAGTACCCAGCACCAGCCTTTGGGATGCAGCAGGACCAGTCCTACATCGTGAGGAGTTTGCAGGATCCAGACCTGAGAGTGTTAGCTAGGATTAGACCCGTCCATCCCTGGAATGAGAAAATTCAGGAAAGGACAGTGAAAACCTTATTCAAGGCTGTGCAAAGAAATTTCCCCAACAAAGGTTTTGCAAAAATTATATATTAATAAACAGTTAATCTGGGGATTATTCTAGCAGATCATGCACAAGCATATCAAAAAAAGAAATGGGGCTAGCATCATTTTTTGTAGAATGAACGTCAACACTATGTGCAGAGTTGAGCCCACTAGTGCCTAACAACAGAGGAAAAGTGTATGCTAGGAGAAAGAGGAAAAAAGAAAAGTTTGAGATGGTATTTGTTTAAAGCAAGAAATCTGTCACACGCTTTCCTAAATGAGGATAAAACTACTCTCTCCAGCTGCATACAAATGGGAGAGCATCTCACACATTAAAATGGAACTGGGACTTTCAAGTACTTTACTGAATATGCACAAAATGATACTGGATGTTGACAGCTTTTCTCTGAAAAGATGACAACTGTGGGGGTCTTTTTATTAGATTAAAAAAAATCCTAAAGTGCAGTTTTCCCAAGTAAATGGGCAAATATTCAATAAAACAATCAAGTACTGTTTTTATTTTGCTGTTCAGTATGAAGTTTGTTACATTCCCTGCAGATAATACAGAAAACAAATTCTTTTTCAGGACCGTGGGAAGTACTCACATATGACAAATGGTGATTGGTGTAGAGATGTGCTGAGCTGGTAATGCCTGCGTTCTCCAGAGCCTATGAATCATCAGACAATGCCAGTGTGATGTTAAAATAGAACAATATTTTCCTTTTCTATTCTGGAACTTCCTGCCTTCTGCCCTAGGATAACGCAGCCTTTGTTAAAGTTAGAGATGATGCCTGTGTACCCACAAACCTTATCCAGAATTTCCCAAACCACTCAGTCCAATTCTCTGCATGAACTGCCCCTCTAGTTCTCTGCATATTGCCCTTATTCTTATACACGTAGACTCCAACACTCAGGACTATGTGTTAACTTCCAGAAAATGTAGAAAACAGCTTTTTTCCTCAGGGCTCTGCAGCTGGGATCAGCTGGGGAGGTGCCCCTAGAAGTGAATTCATTCAGTTTTAGATGCAAACTTACTGTCATGGAAAGCGTTTGGTTCAGGAACCGTCTCTTGCATTTCCTTAGAGAAAACCTACTTAGTTGATGCTGAAAAAATATTCTATTTTAAAGTAGCAGTTATTTTTGTTTCCTGGCTTATCCAAGAATGGTGGAAGGTGTTTGGGAAGAGAATAATTTTGCTGTTGAGTGTGATTGTTAATGCTTTCACCAACTATTTATGTTCCTTGTATAGAATCTGGGACACAAAGCAGTTAATTTGAAGAAACTACTTGCTTAACAACATATTACAGAACACCAACACATAACAGTGTAAATATGGCAGGTAATACATGGAAATGAAAATGACCCTGTCAGCTCTTAACTTCCGTTTTCATTTGAATGATTTCTTCCCATAGATGAAGTACTCCAAGAAACACATACAGTTCCCATACTTTTCCTCTCACAGCTTTTCAAAGGGCCATTGCACATCATGACCTGTCACTTGACAAATTTCCATTTTTCTTGCACTGTCGCATCCTTTGCCTCTTGTGAAGCACAAACACACCCTCTTTGACACCAAGACACTTGGAAGCCTACCCCATTCTGCTTAACTAGCTCAAACAGTGACCTTTTGTTTGACCTGTCTCAGCACTTAATGAAACGGTCTCCCCCAGCTTCCTCAGCCAATACTGCATTTTTCTTCAAGTCTTTCTTACCAAGGTCCAACCAAGGCTGCAGCCTCACCCATGGCTTGGCAAGGTGCAACCTGGAACTGTTCTCCCTGACTTGCCACCTTCTAGTCTTCTATATCCATATTGCTAACAAATTCAGGCCAATTTCCTCCTGCTTTATTGACTTTTACACTGCCCTTGCACTGGGGATTCAGTACAAATGAGGGGGTTGGTGTTGGCAGATTTCAGTGCTAGAATAGCATAACTATTTCATAAAGTTAATGTAGAAAAGAAAACAGAGTTAAGTCTCCTACATGTGTTAAATAATGGGACTAGAAGAAATGCTGCAAATCACTGTAAGCCGATATCTTATATTAACATCTCTATCCTCTAATTATATAGTATATTCCATGGTTATTAGTTTTGGCGGGTGTTGCACAGTAAAGATACATTAGAGTAATTACAGTGTGATGACAGCAGATCATGAGTTAAAGATGTTGTGGGTCCTGTTCATATACATGGCTGCAATTGTTTGGTGCCGGTGTGGGAGGTGTATCCACATGGAATTTGATAGCACTGATATTGTAATTAAAGCTGAGGAGGGGGGGCTTGTACTTATTTCCTACTGCTGCCTGCGAATATTAATGAGCTCATGTAACCACCTGACCCTAGCAATAATCAGCTCTGTTAGAGCAGGAGGGAACATGCAAATTGCCCAATAAATATTTATTAAGAAAGCTGCGATGAAAGCAGACAGGTTGGCCTGGAGAACCAAGGCTTCTGGAAGCCCATGTGCCTCCTCCCAGAAGGAACAGAGTCCTAGTCGCCTCTGGCCCCTGCTTCATGGAGGACAAATACTTTTCTTGCACTGCCCGGGAGTCAGAAAGACATCTGGCTTCGTACAAATGAGGAAGAAACTCACAGGTCTGAAGAGATTTCAAGTTCTGAAGAGAGCACAGGGCTTTTTCCTGCAAGAATTGACTCTTAACAAGCCAAAAATGTAGGTCTGAGCTGAAGAGTATCCCTAAATGTGAATATCCTGGATGGACACATGTGAATCTTTCTGAGGGCTTCTGCACGGCCCTTACAGAGGAGGAAATAGTTTAATCACTAGCAAAGATAGGATGAAATAAGTACACGGAGAGAAGCCACGGATTGTACTGGGAGAAGGCCATAAGAATTAAACTAAGTAAAACTAAAAGTCTTGCTGCAACCAGCATACATAATAAATGTTTATACCTAGCAAAGCAATCTGTTTCACCATTCACATTAACAGCATGAGTTTCTGGGTGCCCAGAAAAAAAATGGGTTCGAGGGAATTTTGAATGCATCAGATGGCAAGTTAAAGCCATCGAAAATGAAGACTAATCTCTATTTGCAGCATTCATTGAATTGCCAGAATATACTGTTGCTCCGGTGAAGTCATTTCCTCAAAGCAGGACTCAGCTCAGCTTCTCTCCTCATTATTTCCTGGGCTTGGTGCTGCAGAGAGCACCCTCCAAACAGCTTCCTGATAAGATTCATTAGAATTTATATTTTTGTCCTTCTCGCAGCTCCCTCATCTCTTCTTGCCTATCACACTGCTCTCCCCAGGCACAAGGATTCAATCACCTATAATGGATAGTCTTCGGACTCTGTGCGGAGGGGACAGGCTCTCTTAGAAAAAAGGGTATGGTCCTAATTGCTTTTGGATTGGCTGGTCAGTAATTCTCTGAAAAGCTGGTAGAGCACGACGCTGCGCTGCACTGGGGTCTGGCTGCCGCTCTGCTGGAGATCTGGGAGCAGGAGGAGCACTCCGAGGCCTCTTTCTTCTTTCTTGACAGCACCACAGCACCTGTTTCTTAATCAGTCACTGCCAGCCAATGTCACAAGCACTGAGCGCTGCTCTAAGCAAAGCACAGCACAAATACCTCCCTGCTGCTTGTAGCTTAGGTTACCATTACTAGACTATGCTGGCCAGCGGAACAGTTTAATGCCCCAGATAGGCTGAAATCTTCAGAAACGCTGGCACCAACATTCACGGAGACAAGAAGCCCTCAAACCCTGGGCTAGACACATGTTTTTATGTTCTTGTGACTCTGAGGCCACAACTGCCGCTATCTTGCTGGTAACTGCACACCCATGAGACAGATCTGCCGACAGAAAGAGCAGAAAAAGCAGAAAAGACTGTTGCTGCCGTGGTTGATCTAATTTTAGTCATGTATGTTTCAGAAAATTAGGAAATTATGTATATTTTACACTACAATATTGCATGCCCCTCAGGCTATCTATCTGATTTGTAACTTTCCTAACCGTCCTGAGTTAAATCAGAAAGGATAAAGGGAGGAACCTACCCAAAATGAAGCAGTGACACAGATAGAGAGTTTTGGAGGAAACAATGGACTTGCTGACTATAGAGAATAACTGTAGCTCCATCAAAGTTTGAGGGGTTTATTGTTCCCAGCAACGATCTAGCATCAAAGGGAATCCTAAACCTGAAAGCGTTGGAAAGAAGTGGGTTATCAGCAGATAAACACTCATTCATGTAGAGAGGAGAAAAAAAAAAAAAAGAATGTTTTGCAAGCAGGACAGCCAGTTTTTCCCCAACTCATTGACAGAGCTTTCCCCCTGAGCATGGAGAGGTTAAACTTAGGCCTCCAGGCTTTTCACTATGTTAACACATTTTCCTAAGGGTCTTGTACCTTCAAGGAATGAGTAGGCAAGACTTTAACTTTGAAAATGTTGTATCAAGTTATATCTGTTCAGAGACTCCTGAGGGGCCGTTTTCATCTTCTGTAAACAAGTACGACCTGTGCTGTTAACCCAGTGCTCTCGTCTCAGCTCAGTCTCTCTAATCTGCTGGATTATGGTGTTCCCCTCAAAGAACTCTGCAGAAAGCGCTATATTTGTTTGCCCTGAAGTATAGGTCGTGGAGACTACCTGGGGCTCTGCATGAGCTTGAGCTGTGGTTTAGGTGTTACTATTCAATACATGTCCTGTGTATTCCGCTCTTTCAAGCCCTCACCAGGAGAAGGACTAAGCATCTGACTCTATGGCAATTACTGGGAAAGGTGACTTCTAGGCTGGCGTATGCACAGTACCTGCTAAATCTAAGCCAGTTTCAAGACTCAGTTTCAAGCTGCAACATTTCATGCCTTCCTAGGACCAGGGCGCCTCAGTGTCCAAGACATCCCCCACTGCCCTTGGTGCTGGACTGTGCTGAGTTGTACCTATCTTCCTGCTAGTTGATGTAATAGTAACTTTTAAGATCTGTGTCCTGCAAATCCATTTACACAAATAGATACAGAAAGCAGTGGCACTTTTACATACAGAACTCTATTCACCTGTTAGCTTTTGCAGAATTGAGACCTTGCTTAGAAACAAGATATTCAGCAAAAAAATCTATCTTCAGTTTTCAATTTTGAAATGTTATACAGATTTCAAATTATGTGGAAATGAGATCACAAAAACACTTGAATACTGCATATTCAGAGACCTCAAGTTTAGTAAAATGCTATGGATTTATGAGGCTACCTTATGATTCATTTCAGCTGTCCCAGAAGTAAAAAGACAGTGGTGTTTCAGGGGTTGATTGCAGAGGTCACAACCTTTTGCACACAATATATTGAACAATTCCATCATCTCTGCCTTCAAAGTGGATTTAGACCAACATAGCAAAACAGAAAAAAAGCACTTAATAAACTAAGGGTTTTATTGCACACACACAGAGTCTCATAGGTGTGCACTCAACAAAGAATGGCCATGACCATAACAGGTACACTAAAAGAGACAATCTTTGTATTAATATCCCTATTCACCAAACTGAGAAGAAAACAAAACACTACTTTTCAGTTATCATACTATTTTCCTGATCAATTTTACTTTTGTTTGGCTATACTGTGACCTTACTGAAGAAACCTTGTTATGCAAAGTGATAAATACGAAATTTAAGAAAATGCTTTTTTCTGTGTAGTAATAACTGCAATGCGCTGAGCCAAGCGAGAGATTCCCAAGTCATCACTCTGGCAGGCATGGGCCTATGCACTCGTCCTCCGGCGAGGAGAGAAACTTTCCATTGCGCTGCCCCTCCAGCCTCCTCAAGAGTAAGGATGGGGAGGGCTTCCAGAGGGCAGCTCACCAGCCCTGGCACTGAATCAGCCCAAGAATTTTTAACTACAGGAGAAAAAAAATGGATCACACTGGAGGACTTTCTCCTTGAAGAGAACTTCACCCTGGCCTAATCAGAGATGCACATTTCTGAGGTACTCTGAACATCTTTAACTGTTCTCAGCAGTTTATTACAATAAGAAATGTAAATCATGGTCAAGCATTTTTTGTCTGAAGTGTAACCATTCGTGATCCATTTGCTGTGACAAGCTTTGCAAGGAAAATGACTCAGGCTCTCATCCTCTTAGAAATATCTGTGTCATAACCATTCTCTATCGTCTTTATCACTCTCTCTTTCATAGCACCTCATAAGAGAAAGGCAACTATAGTATTCCAGCTACGATGAATTATTAGGACTCTTAGATCAAATCCACCAGGATACTGAAGCACCTCAAAACTTTTGAGAACCTGGGCCTAAATACTTCTGTAGAAGTCACAACTAAGGACAGGAGACAAGGACTGGAATCCAGGGATTCTCTGCCCAACGTAAGGAGGTTACTCAATAGAAGTAGTAGCTCTATTTGCATCTTTTGTTTGCTCATCACACCTTGATTATTACACTGTACAGCCACTACTTTCTTAGTTTTTGGCCATCTGTTGCCAGTCCTACCTTTGTTTCTTGTCCTTTCAGTGATTCTTAATTGTTAATCTCTAAAATGTTTGAGTGCCTGAAATGAGAAATTTTGTTCTTTTTCAGTTCAGGTACGATGAACTTATCCAACTCTGATGCTCAGATCCAGGAGCATCACACCTACCATAGAGAGACATTTATTTAGACACTGATTGTGAATTACACTGAGGGGTCTGCATTAAACCATGACAATAAATAATGAGAGGATGTGTGCCTAGAGGACTTTGCTCTAGTCAGGTTTGGTCTTAAAGAGGCATTCTGTTTGGAAGACAGATACCTTTGTTTCTTGAGATTTTCATGTTTATTGCTTTTAAATATGTCTTTCTGTAAGACTGTTAATGCTTGACCATGAGATCACTAATAGTTAATTTTGAAAACTATGGAAACTATACTATTTTATTATGGAACATTAATGACCATTAAGAGATGGCAGCAAGGGGGATAATTTTATACACGATATTAATTGTTGATATTTATTTGTTTGTAATCTAAAAATCTTAACAAGACAGCACCATTGTTTGTGAAGTAGGTATATTCAAGCGTGCTTAAAAGGAGACACTGGACAGCTGTTAAGTAGAAAATACTGACACAGTCTACTTTTCCTCAGAGAAGGTCTTCTGCTCTGAGGATATACCTTGTAACATTGTTAGTCTTGTATAGGATCTGCTCTTAGAATCATAGAATCATAGAATGCCTAAGGTTGGAAGGGACCTCTAGAGGTCATCTAGTCCAACCCCCTGCACACAC
>JAWLRI010000967.1:166187-198522 GCA_034781795.1 Crypturellus tataupa | reverse complement strand
GTTCTAGGCCCCTGATCATCCTAGTCGCTCTGTGCTGGACTCTCTCCAGCAGCTCCACATCCCTCTTGTACTGTGGGGCCCAGAACTGCACACAGTGCTCCAGGTACTCTTAAATGAACTAGTTTTGTAATTGGCTTTGCTAGTAGTTCACCTTCAAAACCCACAAAAGCTACTGTGTTTTGGACATGTTCTATTTTAAGATATATGTAATGGCAATAGAGATGGATGCACGTGCAAGAAAAAGAAAAACAGCAAGGGCTGATCATGGCTTGTCATCTCTGTGAGACTGGGGAGAAGCACTTCTTTACTCAAGTAGAACGAAGCATCTGTGTAATTACTCAGAGACTTTGGGTTTCTATCATTTGGTCAATGGAGTTATTTGCTTTTATTGTTACTTCCTGGACATCCAAGAAAGCAGATATGAAAATCATCATGTTCAGACATTTCCTTGTAGACAAACCTGGGCTAATATTAAAAAGTAGCTAGAATGTATGTATGGCAGGCCACAGTTATCAGAGGGTAGTACATATGGCAAATAGCTTTGGTTAGATCTTTCAAACTATATTAACCCACACCCTCATTCTGAATCCAGAATGAAGTCTTCCTCCTTAGATATTTCAGCTCTACTCATTAGCAACTCATTCCCATACTGCTCTTCTTAAAGTGGAGAAAAAAGTAAAGTATGTTGTGTGAGTCCTAAATTTGAAAAGCTCTCTCCCGATCTAAAGCAGCCAACCATTTACTTACCACAGTTAGCAGCAGGTCCCCAAGTTACAGAGATTCACAACAGAAAAATCTCTCTCTTCACCGCAGCTGCACATCTGACAGCCCTTAGGCAGAAGACAAGCTTGAAAGGCATCTAACCAGTAGCTGCGCAGAGTCTCTGGGTCTTCAGGTAATGCAAGTTTCAGCAGCCATGAGAAGGAAAAAAGAAAAAAAATCACTCTTTTCCTCCTTGCCTCAGGCAACATCTGCTTGTGTGACAAAGTGAAAGCTCAGTAGTTCTGCATTTCAAAAACTAGTTTGATGTTTAACTTATATTCAAAGTGCTCAGTAACTCTATGTTTTGCACTTACCTGTTTTAACACAAGGAACTTGATAACACAATAATCAAGCTACAACTGGTACCGTCTGTAGCAAGCTTAACATATCCCTTTACTAGAGAGTGATAGAGCCTTTAAGAGGAAATGAATTCCTCTAGTGGCTTAATTGTTTTCTAGGCATATTTCTAGATGAACTTCTCCAATAGTAAAATCATGACTACAGAGAAATAAACTCTCCGTAAGGGCTAGCTTGAAAACCTAGTCTAATGTTACGAAGCTGTAATTCTGTAGGATAATGAATCCTATAGGCAAAACAGGATTTTCTACGACCAGCTTTGTAAGTGAAGAAACTGGAGATGTTGCATTAAAAGACTCTGAGCCAAAATATAACTTACAACTGCCCTATGTTTTGGGACATTACAAAAACAAGGTCTCTAAAAGCACGAATGCAAAGTCTAAAATGATCCACCCCCTGTTTTAATTTTATACTGCCTTATAGTTATTGCTGAAGTTACTTTGGGTTTAATAAACACCTAGGATGGAAAATGAAACTTAACAAGGGCTTTGTTCAACAGATCTAGCAGTTATCTTTGTAACAAACTGCAGAAATCTTTCACAGTCCAATAAAGCACCCTACACGTTACACGTTATCTACATCTGTCTTTAATTGTAACCAAATCAAAAAGGAAAAAAAAACAATTCCTAATTTACTACTAGTTGAATAAGCAGCTAAAACTCTGCACGGCTGCCTGAAATCACAGCATTTCCATTATCTTCAGCAGAGAAATTGTAATATAATTCAGTACCCTGCAATATCTAATACCAACACATAACAATCATGCTCTGTAATTGTCCTGAATTATATGCCATCAAAGCAATAATCTCTGAGAAATAGCCACTGCTTAAGTACTAAAATAGTACTAGATAAATATCAAAGGTCTTCATAAGGCTCAAGCCCTGGAGTGGAATGTATCTAGCACAAAAACTAATTCTGAATAACTAAGAAGGCTTAGTTAAAAATAACGTTACATAGGCCTAAACAAAAACAAACAAACAAACAAACCAAAAACAAAGTCTTGTTTAATCAAGAAACCTCCACTTATTAGAATTTAAGAGTCATCCCTGAATGGAAAACTTTTCCAAACGGTTGACAAAGATGGCATCAATGGAAACTAGCACTAAAACCAGAACTTGTCACCAACACATACTGCGAAACAAACTATGAAAAAAATCCCTATGGGAAATGTCCGAGTAGTTTAGATACCCTCAAAGTAGATTGTGAGAGTGGGATGCACTAGAAGTGTTAGTGAGCCACTGTGTTACCTGCAAGCAAGCAAGGGTTTAGCTACTTTCCTTGAGTGCCCTTTGAGGCAGAAAAGTAGTAGTCTCCCTGGTGTATCATCTAACCTATTCGCTCACTACGGAATACCCATTAAAGATATTTTCCACAGTTTCTCCAGCTGTACATTTTTTTTCTATAATATATGTTACACTGCTAGGCACAATATGGTTTGTGCTGAGATTTTTGGCAGTTACCTGCCAAATATGTTTGTTACTTATGTAATATGTTTGTAATATGTTATGTAATATGCTTATGTAATATGTTTGTTATTTATTTTGTGCAGGGAGGTGTTAGCATGTCATTGATTTTGTTTAGAAAATATCTTTGGGAGTTGAATCAGCAATATCAATAGTATAGGCCCAAGCTCAGGGCTGGTACCAGAACAGCTGGTCCAGTAAAAATGGTTTTGAGGGAAGTAAAAGACTGAATGTGAATGGGTGGTGCAGAGGCTGCCCAAGTCAAACAAATGAAAACTGAAGAAAAAAGACCAGAAAAAACCCCACTAAGCTAGTGTTTAAAGGCAAGCTAGTCTCCAAGAGATTTTTATTCTGGACTTGCTTTTAGCACAACTCTGCCTCGACTCCCAAGTTTATGCAGTTAGCGCAGCCCTAAGGGCAGGGGTCCTTCTCCTGTAAGAGCAGCCGGCAGCTGCTGCAAGGCTCCCGGGGACGGAAGGGGCCCGGCTTACCACGGGCAATCCCAGCTCAGTAACTGAGCCGCACGTGGCTGAAGTGGGTACCAGCCCCTGCACCGTGTGTTCAGCAATGCCCTAGCAAGGCACTCGGCACTCCATGGCCTCACTTGCACGGAGCAGGGAAGAGCTAATAAGGAGGAAAGACTTTGATATAGCAAAATTTTCCATCTGTTCTTTGGGTTTATAATTACATGCAACTCATACTCTGTGCACCTTCAGCAATCCATAATTGGGAGGCATTTGCCTCATTAATCATTCAGGTGGTGTGAGCTGCTCCATGTGTAACTACAGAAGTTATGGCCAAATTTACATATTCTCAGTGATTTATTCCATTTACCACGTGCAATTGTTGCAGCTTCAGTTTATTCTGAAATGATTTGCTGTTAGCACAGCTGAGGATCGCTCACTATCAGGAACTACCACAAGATGGCACTGAGCTCGAGACACCTCGGCCCGCCAGGCCTCTTACCCTGGCCTGGGCATCAGCTTTGCCAGGATAGAAGCTGAGCTACTCTGTTCAACTTTTACCAATTTGTTGCACAAAGACCACTCACCTTTCATTTTCTGTTTGTTGTTTTTTTGTTTGTTTGCTTTTCTTTTTCTGTAAAGCTGTGGATCTGAGCTAACTGATTCTATGCGGTGAAGCTGTGGGATTGATGGGGTATTACTCGCTTATGTCATGCGAGGCCTGGTTTTTAGGTGTGAGCCAAACCATACAAACACCAGTCAGGTTAAATCCATCAAGAGTCGGTCTTGGCATCCACTGCCAAACGAGGCTGGTTCTTACTACAAGGGCGGAGAGGAGCAGCTCTCGCAAGCAGCACTGTGGTTATAGGAAGCACTCGTCCTGTGGTACCCAGCACCTGCCGGTACCCGGCATCTGTTGTGGGCGTCTCTTCCGAGAGCATCATCCTGCCAACATGCTGCTGTGCCAGCACAACCCTCCCCCGGCCTACACGGCCCCTCACTTTGCAATGCTTCTTAAGCACCCTCTGTACTTTTGTGTTAGACACCCGCTTCCAAACTCTCCAGCTATTCCCAGCTCATTCACAAACCCAGCATTTTGCTAGTAAGACACTGCTCATTACTTTTGACTGACAAAACAAAAACATTTACATTTAATAAACTTCTAATCAAATCAGATATTAATTTTGCCTGGAAAATGAGTTCACTTTCTTCATGGAAATGGAAAAATGCGGGTTTTTTACAATGCCTTTCTCATCTATGAAAAGATATAAACATTTGTCACACACTGAAATAATAATAAAAAGATATTTCTTTAAAATAGGATGAATCTCACCTCTGAGTTCAACCCAAACTCTTAGTCAGTAGGAAAACACAGAAATACAGGCAGTGCAGTACAAACACAGCACGGATGCTTACATTTAAACACATGCCATTCAGATGTTACAGAAATAATCACACCCCAACATATCAAAGGCATATTATTGACATATGGTGTCCGACATGCTTCCACAAATTAATAATTACATTGGCTTTGATCACAACTAGGTGACTCCTCCTTCCATATGAATAGTTTATCAGAGGAACAGTCAGATTTGTCAGAAGGAACATTTTGGGGGGGATTTCTTCTGAAGGACAGACCATGCTTTAATTACAGAGCATGTGTTAAATCAGGAAGAAAAAAAGAAAGAAAAAAAAAGCTCTCAGGGCAAGCAGGTCTGGAAGTGAGGTCAGCCTGCTGTTTGTGCTGTGCAGTACTGCATTACAGTCCTAAGAAGCATTCCTGCTTTATGGACAGCAATCCAGATTCCTGGAGAAGACTCAAAGAGGACTACCCTCTAAAACAGCAAGATTTGCAGACTGCCAATTTCAGCCAGCCATTTCAGGTAGTTTTCCTTTGCAGTAAAGATTTGTTCTGCTCCTGGCAGTCCTGCAGAATTGGTAGGATTATAAAACCCTATCAAAGTCTCCCATTAGCTGTCACAACACAATCTTTAGTTGCTCAATTTGCTAAAACTGCCCCTTTCCATGATACTCACCAGAAACACCACAGAGCTCCTCCTGCTGCTGCCAAAATGCTCTCCAAGAGCAAACAGAAGCTGCTTCGTCAAATTAGATATACTTGCTATTCTTGAGGCTATTCTCTTAAAAATACGTAGCTTTCTGTCTATCATGTTACTCACTTGACTGACAGTCACCAGAAGTGTCAGCAGGGAGAGTGCCAATCAGATCACTACCTAGTACAGAGAACCACTAGAGAAATCACTGCTCAAATCCCGTCTCCATTCTCTTCCAGACAGGGCTGAGGAGCCAGTCGTTCAGCTCAGAGCTTGGCCATGTTGAGGTTTCCAGACACCTGCTAATGAAGGACATGTTGCTGAGGGACTTTGCTGCACCTGTGTATGTAAATAAGTGTGTGTGTATATATATATATATATATTTAAAGCTACATTATCTCTATAGTCCTCCCTTCCCCAAGACAGCTCCAGCCTTGGGCTCTTAATCCAATTTCCGTGGCACTATTTCTTTCATGTGTCCTAAGCAATTTTTTTTTTCTCAAATAGAGTAAGCTATTTCTTCATAAGAACATCCTAGAGTCTAACAGATTAGTCACCATTTTACACCTCAATCCGCATTCAGCTGGGGAAGGTCTTCTTACAAAAGCGCTCAAATAAGATGAAAGTCCAAAGCGTTATTCCACTTTGGCCATATTTAGAGCCTAATCCAGGACACTTGCGGCTCCCACTGACACTTGGACAAGGCTGTTGGCTCACATCCTGCCACTTGGTAGTGATGACAGCTTCCTCCCTATGGAGAAATTCCCCTTTGTTGCTGAGGCCAAGCTGCTGACCATCCCCATAGGTGGGATGCTAACTGAAGTCTGGCAAAAAAATGTCAAGTTGGTCTAGCCTTAAATTGGAGGCTTGACTGCCAAAGCTCCTGCCTTGAACTTCCAGTGCTGAGCTTTTTGTCTTTAAATAAAAATACTGTTAGTGTTTATAGAATTTCCAGTTTATTTTATCAGCCTCTCTGTATGTTCTCTCTGGTATACAGAAGAAAAAAAAAAAAAAAAAAAAAACATGTCATATATTTTCTTCTAGTCACTAGTTGGTCCTCCTTTAAGGACCTTGTAAGACATTTTTGTGTATTGTTTCTCTGCATATGTGGGCAGCTTTACTACTTCATCCCCCTCAGGACCACTTAACAACATCAGCAAAGCAATTAAGTGTAGTTTTCAGGAAAATGCCAGAGGCATTACACTGTCTGGATGGGAGTCTCAACCCAATTATTTTCAGCTAGTTGTGAACTGTGGAAAGTGGACTTTACTTCATTATAACTTCAGTTCCCACTGATTAAAAGTCTAGTGTGTTACAGGCGGTAAGGAAAAATGAAACAATTAAACTTTCCATCAATAAAATTGCTGCATATTCTTCAACAGAGGGGTTTACTTCTCTCTAGAGAAGTGATTAAAATGAACTGATTGAACTATAATTTGATTGACTGAAGAGCCTCAATCCATTGCACTACAGCTTAAATTTCATCTTATTGCTCTATTTAACTCTGAATATAAAAAATTACTGGTGGTCTTGCAATCCCCTTATGCAGTCATCGAGCTAAAATTTCTTACCGTTCACAGGCTGCAGAAGGTTCAGTTCTCTTTGCTGCATATGCATCATTCACAATGGACAGAAGATGATAAAGAGGAGGTGATATCCAGAGTAACATTAATACAGCTTTAGAAAAGAAAAAAGAAAAAAAAAAAAAGCCTGCTAAATTATCAGGCATCTTGTACCGATTACATAATCATCTGGGAATTTCTAAACACCACTGCAGATAATCCCAGAGATTGGAGAGAGTAATTGTCAGGTTCTATAATTACTGCAGCAAAAAAGTATTCGCCCAACCAAGAAACCCATCCGTGACTCACCTGCCTTCAGCAGAGCTCTTTTCAGCAAGGAGTGAGGTTGCACACACGTGGGCGCATGTGCGTGCATACACAGGCCTCTTCCGGTCCAGAGGATACTTAAACAGCACATTTAGCCTGGTCTCCACAATAAATTATGCTGGTTATGAATTGGGATGCCTAGGTTCCAGTTTAGAGCATTTCTGCAAACCTGGGGTAACTTTCTAAGGTTTGCCTTTTCTGCAGAGCATTGATCTCCACAGATGAAAAAGTCTCCTGCCAAAATGAGGGCTTTTTATTGCACAAGGAAGTCAAATGAAAGCCGAAATGATGCTGACTAGTAGTAAGCTCAGATGATGGTGCTGGAAGACCAAGAGATGATGTCAAATTAAGAAATTAAGATCTGTCTATTTCTGTCAATAGGCTAATATGATGTATTGATATAGAAAATACTTATATTAGTGTACCCCCCTGAAAAATGAATTGAAATGCCAATTCCTATTATAGGCTGCCACTCTATAGCATCTTCTGATTTGTGTATTCACGTCTCATATTTTGAAAGAAAATGCAGGTTTTGAAAGACAACTGCACCTCAGTAACATTGAATTAGCATATATTATAGAGTTAAGTTACAGCAAGGACACATTACGTTGACAATTAAATCAATTAGCTGGGTAAGATATGCAGATAACAGTATGAACACCTGGGTTAAACACTGAATGCTGTTCCTCTAACCAATGGCTCAAACTCCAGATGAAGTCAAAAGATGCTTTTCCATTAGTGTCCATAGCAATTTAGACAACACAGAGACGATGTAGTTCACTCAGTAAACTGAGGACATGGGCTCCTTCAGCTATAATATTTACTATTGATCTCAGTTTGCTGTGGAGCTTTGTGCTTCTAGCTGGGACTAAAATACTAGCCTAACTTCATTGCTACTCAGGCCAGATTGTGATATGTAATAGCTGACTCTGAATATTGGATATTGCCAATCCCGTTTAACAGGGATTTCTGATCATAGTCAGAGTTATTAATCAAGTAATTGTTTTGATTTCCTTGTTTAATCTTTGGGCATACCACAGTTCGTCCTATTTGTTAACCAAAACCACCAAAACTATACTAGAATCACTAAGTCAATACTGATCTGATAAAACACTGTCTGCATCTAATTTTATAGAAACACAAATTATTTTTGGCTTTGGTATTATGTTGCTTATCTTGCATTACTGGTCTTTTCTTTGGTTTCTTCTTTCATTTTTATCACCAGGTGTTATGAATGGTATCCTTTACTACACCTTAACACATCTCGGAATGAAGATGTGCTGTAACAACAGTAACAGAAGCATGTTAAAGGCAGACACGGGCAAATGCAGAATCAGATTTGTAGGTTTCTCTGGAGACTGCAGGATGTTTGCTGTGTTCTCTGAACCCAGTTTTACATAGACACACAGCAAATGTATGTAGGGCACCAAACAGTTCAAATGCCTACTAGAAGCTTTCAGCTCTCATTATAAGTGAGAGAATTTATTTGTCTGTGTAACACCTTTAACAGCATAAAAGCTGCAGAAGACGGTGCTGTATTTAAAATTTGTATCTTGCAGGAGAAGCAGCAGTCTTAATAAGATTTATATCTTTTTATCTTTCTGCAAGGCAAGAAATGTTCTTGCTTGACAACAAAATGAGACCCAAATATGAAAGAGGCCTTGAGACACTTATTCCAAGTTGCTAGAACAAGTACCTGTGAAAGAAATCCAGTCCATTTCAGTAGGAATTCTTAAATTAGGAAGTTCTTAAATTAGAAAGTGTCAGGGACCTTAAAAACCATATAATCATCTCTCATAGTGTTCCTATGTCTATGGCAGCAGAGATTAGGAAGGTTTCCTGACATCCTGACAAGCAATTTGGGGATGTAAAAACTATGCAGAGATCAGGGCAGGGCTGTCCAAGCCCAGCCTGTGCAGGCAGGTGAAGGAGGAAAAATGGGTATATGCTGGCCCAAGCAAAGACTCAGGCATCTCCTCTGAAAAGCATCTGTGCTTGGAATTTGCCAACAGTTGCACTGAAGTACCCTGGACCAGTAAACCAGGGAGAAAGCGTAGTTCAAGTTGGATCTATTTTCCACACTTGTGAATCGTTGAGCAGATGCAAAGGAATAACTACTTAAAACTGGCTTAAAGAATGTCACTTTTCTTGGGATGCTGTGGACCACACAGGTGACATTTCCTTCCTAACCTTGTTAGGGAGAGGAATCAGAATTTTCTATTTTTCCCACAACAAACGGGTCTCAAAAGCAAAATCAAACATACAAAAAAGCATACAATCCAGCAGATTTATGTTTGAAAAATACAGCCCTTTAATTACAATTATATCCTGATTCTTAATTTTTGAAGTGTGATTACTGCCATTTCTTCATTAGATTACAGTCTATTTATGAAAACTTTATTTAAATGCATGATATTATCCATTTTCTCCGCATTGATAAAAGCCCCAACAAAACATAAGCAAACACTTGAATGCTCTCTTCCTAGCAACCAAGGTCTTTCATCAGAAAAGCAGCATTTTTTTTTAAATGTACCATGTATTATGCTGAATTTCTAGTTCACAGCCCTTCCACCATTCAATAACCATCAAATTCCCAGATTATCATCTTGGGTGAAAGTCCGAACCAGTTACAAAGCCACTGTCCATTTTCAAAATAAATGTTTTTGGTAGGGGGGTTGTTTGCTTTTTTTTTTTTAACCTGAAGACGCCACATGAGAAATATGAGTGTCCGCAGCTTTAATATTACAGCAATCTGTCAAGCCACTACTCATCTATCAAGCCATGAAGAACAACTCTAGGCCAAAATTCCATGTTGGATTCATCTCAGTGTCTAATTGAAAAACCAGTGTTACCACTATTTACTTGTAATACTATGGCCATTTGCAGAATTTTGTGTACCCTTCACTCCCACTGGTAGAAATAGCAACAAAATTAATATTAAGCACTAGGTGTCTTCACGTTTACTAACTTGCTCTACAGCTTAACTCTTTAAATTACTAGCAACATTTTAAAAAGTGCTGAGTTTCAGCAGTTCCCACAACAATGAGTAGGAAATGCAGACACTTGGTACTCCATTCAAATTTAGCGCTGTCTTACAGGCTGATATAACTGTATTGTTTCTACTGCAGAAACAGTTATTTTAAATCTCTTACTATCTCTGTGGGCTGCCAGGAACCTCTATACAAAGAATGTTAGGTAAGAACGAGGGAGCATTAAACAGAAATAAAGGTAGTTTTAAAAAGTGTGGGTTTTGTTTTGTTGTTTGTTTTTTCTCTCAAACTCTTCCTTTGGTGACATATCTCGTCTTTTCTCCCAGAAAATACTTGAAACTAACAGAATCTTCTCCTTCTCTACATCCTTTGTTATCTTATGTAAGGTTATCTTCCCCTTTCTCTCTTTTCTTATGCGAAGGAGACCTATGATGTTGCTGCTGACTGTTCAAGAAAAGGAGAGCAGCAGCTGAGGAAGTCAATCATTCGTAGAAATAGGGAAAGACAGGAAGAC
Organism: Crypturellus tataupa; assembly: GCA_034781795.1. Classification (NCBI taxonomy): domain Eukaryota; kingdom Metazoa; phylum Chordata; class Aves; order Tinamiformes; family Tinamidae; genus Crypturellus; species Crypturellus tataupa. The sequence goes on along the minus strand of JAWLRI010000967.1, from coordinate 188,029 downwards.
AGAAGAGGATGCGCCTTTCTGGACACTCACCGTGTGTCAAGGAGCCACATTCCCCCTTTTCCCGAAAGTCCATTCACAAAGGTGAACGTCCAGAAAGGTCTCCCCTGTCATTCTTGCCAACACTAGGATATAGTGCAGCACCCGAAACTTATGCTGCTCAGTCATTTCAGTGCCTCTGACACCAGCTTAGTGTATTAAGCTAACACTTCTCGCAAGGAAGGAAAAATGTCTGCAAGCGGAATGGTGCAGACTAATAGTGGATGCAAGGTAGACACATGCCTGAGTATTAAATGCTTGGGAGGAGTGGACAGCATTGGAGCAATTTTTACTTCTGTGCCAAATGGGACTATGACACGGAAGTCCCAGCAGATTATGTGTCTGCTTACCATCACTTAACATTTTCATAGCTTTAGTATTTTGCAGTTAGTATTAATGCATTCACATCTGGTATTTTGCATTTTGTTTCAACTTTAATAAATTATTTATGAGTTTAGGATTACTAACAATTTGAAGCTTCATTACAAGCTACCTCGGGGGCTCTCACCTGCCTTGTCCCATTAAATTATTATTCCCAAATATCTAATTTACATTTAATAAGATATCAATTGAACATTGATACAATAATAATGACTTAATAAAATATATCTTCATAGATGTACCACTAGCTTAAATATGTAACACAGTCTGCAAGTCATTTGTTGAGTCTCTCTGCAAATATTTATTAGGATCATTTAGTAGTTAGAATATGATAAGCTGTAAGAATATGTAATTGCTATTATCTTCAACTAATTCTTGTAACAACCATGAGACACATCAAATTGTGAACCTTTGACAATTTGTAAGAGAGAGTTTAGAAGTAGCTAAGTGCTGTATGCAACTAAAAATCCTGTGTCAAAGTCTACAAATGCTTAGAAGACTTAATGATTTCCCGAGAGATACTGCCAAAATAATTTTGATTTGAATATATATGTGTATCTGTATTACTTTAACCTTCATCTCAAACTGAATTTTTTCCATACAGAACGCTAAAATATATTTCTACAATAACTGAGACTTCAGTTTGAAAATATTAATATGGCAGAGTTCAACATTGTTGTTTGGGTGTTCCATTGTAACAAAAGATCGCCTCAAAAGACAAACTTTGGCAAATAGTTTGCCTTAACTCCTCACTTCAGTAGGACTTAGGGGAGATCTTTAAATGTCCATCTGTGCAACTCAAGTCAAACGTCAATATTGTCCTTCTACAGCAGTTTAGGAGTTTTTAATATTAATTGCATCTCTTTATCCTTCTCATCCACAAAACATTAGTCTTTTTTAACTGCTCATGCCCACTGTGTGAATACCTCCATTATACAGTCAAGGATTATGGTATGACCAATTCTCAAGCAGCAAGAGGGTTCATCAAACAATTACAACCCTATTCAAAGCCTTAATGCCCATTGAATATGAGATATCCACAAGTCCACAGACTTTTCAACCCTAGCAACACTTGACAGATTTCAGTTTAAATCTGTTAAAAAAATGTTAAGATCTGAAAGGATCGTTAGACATTCTGGTCTAACCTCCTCTGTCAGAACTTCACCCAGTTACTTCTGTATCAATTCCCATAACTCATATTTGACTAAAACACATCTTACAGATCAAGACTGGAAGTCTTTCTGGAAGTGGAAAATCTATCATCTCCTCTCAACAGTTTACACTGGCATTTATTATCCCCACTTAAGCACATCTTACTTTCCAATTGAGCTTGTCAGGCTGTCACTCCCACTTCCAGTCACCGATTTTTCTCTCTGCTGCACAGTGCTTCCTTCCATATTCAGTATTTTGTCCCAAGGAGGTGCTGATAGACTATAATCCAACTAGGCTGCTCAGAGGTTTTAGCAAACCTACCAGTCATTCAGAAGTATGCACGCAATTTTACATGAGTATATTTACATCTTTAATATGTCTTTTTGGTCTAAATGAGTCAAAGTTCAGAGTCAAGTACATATCCTATCTTCTCTTGTCCCTAAACATCTTGAATTACATGCTTTTCTGGGCCATTCTATAAAGGAAATAGAAAAACACAGAAATTTGTCCACATCTTACCAAATTTTCCTTTTCCTGTCACTTAAAAATCTGTCAGGTTTTGAAAGGAAAACACTATTCATCTCTTTTTGAAAAATACTCTCTAGTGATTAGCTTCACTGTCCTTCTTCAATAAAAATACTTACGGATTTGACTGGATACTTTTCTTGAGTAAGAAAGAATGAAGCATCCAATTTCTGGGCCTTCCCTGCAATGAATCCTGTGAAAAATCAAAATAAATCATGTACACTCCACTTCTAGCTAATGCAAAAATAGCCCCCAGAAAGACGGGTATCAGTTCCTCTCAAGTGAGTGCAGTATAACCACTTCTGTAAACATGACAATGAATAATGATCAGGGTCTTATGTCTCTCCTACTCTCCTGTGTAACAGACTCTTAATTATGGCTATTATTAATTGCTCCAGTGAATTCAACATAGATAAAGTAGCATTCTTTTCCTGACAAAGAAGGCAGTATTAAGGCCTCAACTTAGGAAAGCTCCTCAGAAGCATCTACTGACGGTCATCCCAACTGAGGAGCACTGTGTCCAGAGGGAAAGGGTTTGGCAGCAGTTTGCTGCCTCCTAAGCCTTCACCATCAGGCAAAAATTGATACTATATATGAAAAAGAAAACGCAGGAAGAAACCACCTCTCATTAAGATCCAGATAACTATTCACATCCCTGTTACCTTAGCTAGACCATTGCATCCTGAAAAGTTCACCCCTCTTTAATGAGTTGCTGACGACTGAGGTTTGCAACACAGCAACACAAAAGCAGTACCTCAAATTATTTGCAAGAGAGGAAATTGAGCTCGAAACCACCAACTTCTATTACTGCATTACAAGTAGAGACTTCACATTTTTATTTTACATATCTAACATGCATGATCATCTTTCAAGGTAAATGTAACTTTACTCGCTCCTACAATCAACTGGAAAAGATAATGAGTTACTCCAAATAGAGAACAATGGGACAGAATCACCGTTTCAGTTCATATGTAGGAATCATGAATTAATTCTTAAATAGTAATTAATAGAAAATTAACATAACTGCCTTCTTTAAAGAATACTATAAGAGAATACTCTTATCTTCTGCAGACATGTAAAATCAAGTTAAGTATATTTCCTGGGTGATGATAACTTATTTTGTTTAAATGTACTTTGAAATATGTACTTATTTATTGGCAGACAACATCTTACAACATTATCTGAGGAAAATAATGCCTGGCAATGCATCAACCATTAATAAAGCACTGTGCTGAAAAGCATTACTGCTGCTTGATTTTGATTCACATTACTTTTGTTTGTGCTCAGCACTGTGGTCATCCACATTTCCAGCTAGCTAAGGATTTGCACATGTAAACCCAAATTCCTACCCTGTGACACTGCTAGAAGGAGAACCGCGTATGCAGCGCTCCTCCTCTGCCTCCCAGTCTGTGTGCAGAACTAACACGCGCACGCGTGGCCTGACAGCCCAGGTCACCAGGGAGTAGCACATCTCAATTGCCATGATCCAGCGTAACTGCATGATACGAAGACACAAGTCTCAGCTATACCTTTAGGCGACACGTAGAATTTCAGCACACTTTCATTCACTAACTGGTACAGATTGCTAATAAACAGGTCTGACTTTGAATTCATAAAAGCCTTCTAAAAAACTAACCAGTATTCTTTTGGAAACTTAGGTACTACATGATATCTATTGATGAAGCTTTGCGAGTCCAAAAATCTATAACCTAAATGAAGGACTACTGGAGAGGGGAAAAAAAAATAAAAAAATCTGATTTGCCACAAAAATCCATCTGCCACTGCCCAATTCCAATCCTAATGAAGGGGACAGCTCAGATGCCCACAGCAGCATCTCCACTCATCCAGCCCCAAGCGACCAAGTCTGCCCTGCAGTCACCCTGGTACGACCAGCCCCAAGATGCTTCCAGTGGTGCACTGAACTGCGGGAAATGACAGTGACTCCTCCCCTGATCTGCTGGAAGCCCAGTGAAACAGGCATACCCAATAAATGTAACCACAGTATGCTGCTAGGTTAATGATAAATGTGTGTAGGAGACAGAGAGACTTGCATTTCCCCTTTATTATCCTTGGGTTGTCCCACAGCGTTATCTGTAATTTATTTACCCAGGGCAGTTGGGTCCAGATGCAGCACCTGTTTTTTTCACTGAGCTACTTGTTTTTCTCAATTTTGCAGATGGATTAAATAAGCCAGGAGGGAGCCGACTAACTTGTGTGAGGTCACACAGTGAACTGTAATCTACACTGTCGTAGATGCTTTAATCCATTCAGGTTCAAGACCTAATTTGGCATAAAGGTGGTATATAGCTGCACTACACAGTATATTTTACAATTGCGCATCTCACTGAAGAAGTAACAAGCAAAAAGAAGAGCAGCAAAGCCTGCACTGGGCAAGCTTTCCTATTAAGATCTACTAATGTATCTCAATTTTGACCTGTAGTAATTAGAGTAACCTAATAAGTCTGAATGCTCCGTAAGAACCTAGGATGATACAGCATCTACTTACAAGATAGGAGAAAGTACTAGAGAGCAGCTAAATACCAAGATATCTAGAAGCTAGAATAGAACTAAACTTAAAAAACAGAATACAGAAAGAGAAAATATATTATGAAGAATAAGGAAGTCTGCTTTACATATTCTTTCATGTGCTTTCAAACTCCACAATTTCTACATTCACTTCAAGCTCAAAACATTCTATTTTCTTGTCTCATTTTCTTGTCTCTAATCTGAATATGCTACATTCAGATTCAATATAGCTTTTTTTTAATGGCAACTACAGTTATTAAAATTATTCCAATGCAAATACCTTGAAGTATGACACTCAGAGTTTTGCCAGAAAACCAGACAGCCTTTGCCTTCTACCTTGCTACAGAACAGGTTTTAAAGAGCTTACTTTTCCTCTGAAAACCATTCTAATACTTCTTTCTTGAAGCCTACTTTTAGTAGGCATTCCCTGATCAAATCAGCAATAATATCCTCTATTCTGAATTCTGAAATCAAAAAAAGGAAGTTTCTAAAAGAATTTAGATGAATATAAATAGCTGCACCGAATGCTTTCAAGATGGATAGCACATTGGATATTTGTATTTCAGTCTGAGTGGATAAACAGAAAAGAAAAAACAACAACAAAAGCTTGCTTCATAAAGGAACAATACAATTTCCAGTTTAATGCTTTCCATAGATTGTCAGAAATATTGTGATACACAAAATTATCTGTATTCATTGTACAGAAGGTCTGTGTTTCATTTCATTTCTCCTTCAGCTCCTGAAAAGCATCTCATTTTCTAAAGCTAACATCTATTAATATAAACCACAGACATTCGCAAATGTACATTTCCAACATTGTTTCTACAATCATCCTTCCCATTCAGACCACCACAAGGATCAAAAATCTTTTTCCTTAATCAGGGGTTTAGTCAAGTGTTTGGGAAGTTCTGTCAAAGGTTTTCTTCCCTAGTGAAAGATAAAACAAGCACTGCCAAAACATCCGTAAAAGTTTAGAATACAAATGTTCAGAAAAGAGTCGTTAAAGGAAAATTAATTGGAATGATGCACTCTGCAATGCTGCTTCCTATCACTTCATTCTTAATTACATAAATATTTTTGTAGTTCCTTTATTGCTGGATAATTTGTTAGATTTCAAAATCCCCTGATATGCTCTGTGACAAATCTCAGTGTGTTTACAGTCTGTAAAGGTCCGAGGTGGAGAAGATGGGGAGGAGGGATGCAGAATACAAGTTTTGGAATTTTGTCCTTCAAACCCATCACTGACACAGACAACAGGATCACAACAGATAGTTTCTTCAAGGTAATGATGTTGGGGACCTCTTAAAGATCCTAGAAGAGCTGCCAGTGAATCCAAATGACAGCCTCAAAATCAAGGGAAGATGGCTTTTCCACAGGCCAGCTGCACAGAAGTCAAGCAGACATCCAAATTTCCTGAATTTCTTAAACAAAAATCTTGCATTGGGAGGCTCACACAATGTGGCTTGTATAACACTTGAAACAGAGAAATCCTCTGCTATGTTCCTGGACTCCTTCCCACCTCCCACTCTGAAGACATCTCTCCTCAGGCAGCTCCCTCAGTGCCCTCCACCAGCGTCCAAATTGCAGACAAGGTGCCGCTGTTTTGGTCTATACACTGTGCCATCTCCTGCATGCTGGCTGGCTTTGGACAGAAGGGCCTGCCAAACTCAATTTCACATCCCCCAACAACCTTATTCTTGCATTTATTGGTCAGTTAACATAATCACTTCTTAAAAAGCAACTGTAATCCCTATTAGTATAGCAGATTTCTTAATGTTAATATAAAGTCTATGAAGAAAGAAATTAATATCCCACCAGGTGTATGTAAAGGAATCGCCCTTCATAACTATGAATTCATTTTGAGGGACTTGGAAGAACCCTCCGATGTTTTCACACGGTGTGCCTCAGTTTTAGTTTATTTACTACTGTCTTGATTAATCAAGTAGTGAAGTATAACTGTGATTGCACCTATGCAAATCTCTACACTAGGCAAGCAAATATACAAACATTTACATGCCAAATATTAAGTTTTTTGTCTATAATGTTATGCCTCTATTTACTATGCCTATTTTATGTCTTATGGATTTCTAAACATTTAAATTTATATCAGTGCTGTCACATATCTGCAAGCAGAGACAGCTTTATGAGCACTAAAAAAGCTGCAACACACAGCCACTAAATACTAATGACATAAATGGTATCCACTAATGGTCTCTATTTTTATTACAATGCAAAACTTCAATATATTGCAATTATCATTGCTCTCAGACTGAACCATACATACTGTACAATGCTAGTTTCCATTTCTATAGCATAAAATGGCATTATTTGTTGCATACAGTGCTGATCTGTAGTGCAGATTTTGATTGAATGCTCGAGTCAGCACTCGTAGCTACAATTCGCTCTATTTACAGTTTTACTGTTAACTAATACCCTAAATTGTCAGATATGCCAATGCATTAGACATTTTTCAAAATCTACTGTACTAATAGCATGTAGGCAGAGCACATGTCTTGTTGTACCTGTCAACAGCCCCATAACTTTGCAAAGGTAAAACATGTCAAAAAAGGAAATTATCTTCTCATGTTCTTGTGTATAAAAAAATCTTTAAGTGAGATTCTTCCCTGAAATTCTGCAATATGAAAGTGCATATGACAAAGCCTTCTCTCTCCTGAGTTTCTATTTTACCTTTTTAAAGTTAAAATTTAAATTCTACACTTGTAATTACAGCAGTCTCTCTTTATACTTCAACTGTTGAAGAAATAAAAACTTGCTCTTAAAGAAATCTACATTCCTCAGAATAAAGAGGTTTATGACAAATTTCACGTATATGAATGAGGGAAGATAAATCCACTTCCTCAAGATAAACTGAAATCTATGCATTTTACTTGCTAGAAAATTTCATCAAAAGACCAGTGCCAAGTTCACTCCTTGGACTTTCTCACAGCTACATTTTCACACATAAAACAAGCCCAGCTATTTGCTTTCATTGACTTCAACTGAGAACAACCTCCAGAAAGCTGCAAGTTGTGTGTGCTATGGGAGGTACTTCTGCTTCCATGCAGCTGGATAGTCATTTACACAAAGAAAACACTGGAGACAAAGTAGGTGTCAGACTTTGTAGCATTTTACATGCATTTTATGACACAAGGCAGACAACAGAAACGTGCACACAGGGCTGGCTAGTGATAAGAGTGAAAATTCATAAAACACATTAGTGCAATTATTCCAGAGTTACCTTGCAGCTCCAAACACTACTTGCCATTAAAAAATATAATTGTCACCCTTTATTGTACAATGGAAAATCACTTCACCTGAAAATAGTATTTTTATTAAATGTTTTCACTTGGCTTGCATACATTTATGTCTATACATACACTACTGACTACAGAAGAACAGATTATGCAAAAATACACAGAATAAAAACACACAAAGGCTTACAACTGAGAATATGTATATATTGCTACTTATTCCTGTATTTTTGTTTTTCTGGCAATGATCGTGAACACTGCAAGTGTTTCTAAAAGAATGTCATACCACTTCTGCGTCCTATTATTTTGCCTAAACAGATTTTAACCAAAGATCCCAGTTAACCATTCCTGTTCTGCAACTATAACAACCAACTATTCCAATTCTGAATTCTATGGCCTTTTAACTTTCCTAAGACTGACTTTCCAAAAAGAACAAAATGGTCATTGTAAATATTAGGAAGAAAACACAGCTTGCTTTATAATATAACATTTTAGTTCATTTTCTGAATCAGAATTGCTTTTTAATTGATTTTTTTCATTTGAATCCTCTGCTCATTTTAAAATTTGAAACCAAAGAAATGGAATCATTTCACTAACACAAAAATCAAATATTTGAGCATGAGAAGTACTTAATTTGTTGAGGATGTTGTTGAGCAACTACAACCCATTTTTAGAAATATTTGGGGACATTCTGAAATGGATTCACTAACAATTGTTTCATACTGCCAAACAGTCAGTTTGTATCAAAGGAAAATAATATTCCTGCTAAATAAGACCTTGGGCAAAATTTGAAGCATAACTTGACAAGAAATGCTGACTTGCCTAAATTCCTATAACACCTCAATGGAAAAGCAGGAATCACAGGTCTGCTCACGCCAAGCCAACAAGTGCCTAACACATTTTTCCTCCTGTTGTCTGGCGTTCAGACGTATGCCATACATGACTGGATCCAGCAAGGCCCCGTGTCCTTCCCCTCACACATGGCGCTTAGCTGAGTCTCCAATTTACAGGAAACCACTTAACAAACATCAAGGAGAGGAGACTGAGGCACCTGCGGTTCCCAGGTCAGGCAGGCTCCCTGTACAACCAAAGAGTACTCCAAAGCTCCAGACTGGTGTCTGTCAGGTGCTCAGTTAGATGGACTGAACCCAGTCCAAGATCTAAACCTCCCCTCTAAAGCATTTTGAGGGAACGGGGTTTCTGTTCCAGCCTAAAAAGAGTATCTTCCTAAGGCACCAAAAGTGAACACAACTACAATGGATGCCATACAAAACCAGAACTACAACTACAGGTATCACATACAAACACGCAGTCTGACACACATCTGCCTAGTGGGGGTTTCTGAAATCACAGATTTGGTTGCTCTCTCTGGACACCTTTTCCATCCTGTTGCTCAAGTTGCTTCCAGAGTAATAAAGAGCTCTTGTGGAGCCTGTCTTTACTTGGTTGCTCACAGTGAAACCATACTCCTTCACTAACAAGACAATTAATAACCCATGGAAACCAATGAGAAGTTCCTGCACACTTCACTGGATGGTTGGTCAAGACCTAAATTAGAAAACTCTTGCCTCTGTTACTGTCTAGAATGTTTGGCCACATATTTTATTTTCATATGTGCAGATACTATTTTAAAAACTATTCTAGAAGAAATCTCCATTACCTCCAAAGAAAAAAAGAGTAGAATATTTACACTGAAGGGTTTCTTCTTATTATAACAATATAATAAAACAGCCATACTATCTGGAAGGTTTACACTTCTGTCCTGTAACCCTGCAGATGAATAGCTCCAACCTTTGCAGGAATTTGCAGTACGAATGTCTATTTTATTCCAGAGCTGTGCCTGAGCAGCCTATTAGTAGAATACTGATAAATGCTACAATAGCTATTCTTTTTCCTTCCCTTCTGCTTTCATGTCACTGCCAATACCTATCCTTCCCCTGGTGCTGTCAGCTGATGTCTGTCTCATAACTCTCAGGGTAACAGCATTAGAAGAAAAAGAAATTAAGTTCAAATAAAACTGCCAGGTAGAATTCGGCATTATGAGATTATGGCCTGAACTGTTTTCAGAAGGAGGCACACACATACAGAGTTATAACACTAATGACCTACAAAGAACTTATACATTAAAAAATAATTACTTTAATATTATTTAAGAGAAGCAAAAAGATACTAAAAATGATTATTTTTCTTATGTGGTAATTTCGTGAATTTAAATGACAAGCAATAAATAACTTCATCTTCTCTACACATTTCTTGGGGATAGGACCAGATGTACTACCACATATGCACGTCATCAGCATATATTATGAAATCTTCATAGAATACATATATGAGACTAGCAGGACATTAAAGTAGGTATTCATGGTAGTCAGTAGGCACTTTCATGCACACAGATGTATTTGCACAACTAACATAAAACTAAAACCAGCTGAAACTGTCCTGTGAGTAAAAATAAATCAGTGAGATGATGAAGAAAAACATTCATAGAGATTAAAGAGTAATTATGAAGAAAACCCACAAGTAACTGCAAACCATGAATGGAAGAATAGATGAATACTTGATGGTGGCACTTCCAGCTTTAAAATATCAAGAGAGAATTGCTTAGGTACTCTCAAGAAACAAATGGATAAACTTAACACGTCACAGAAAGTTATTCATGATACAATTTATAAAATCTCGAATTTAAAACCAGAGTCAGATATTTTGTTCAGCAGGCAGAAACTGCTGTTGCAATCAGAAACAACATGCTCCTTAATAAGATCCTTCAAGGAAGCCGAACAAGGACGCACCATACCTTAAGATTTTTTGTTCCCACAAGCAATGTCTTCAGTGAGAAGAAAGCAGCTATGTCACAGAGAAGGTCAAAAGGCTGTAAATGAGGTTCCATTTGCTTTGAAAATTTGTATTTGTTTTGTTTCTGAAAACAAAGATTCCTTGAGGACACTTAGGGTGGAGCAAAAATAGCACATGTAAATATTTTTGTTTCTCATGGTGTCTTTTAAGTATCTTTGACTACAAGATTTTGGGGAAAGACAAGAAAGTGCTAGATGTTCATCCAATCTTAAGACAATCCAATCCACCAATATTTTGTTCTATATTCATGTTTAAGAGTAACAATTCTACTAAGTAGCAAGCATTTCTTTTACAGATCATAGTCATAAATACTGCTGACACATGTACAAATGCAATTTAGAAGAGCTAACACTGGCTCATCGGTGGAAAGCTGGTTTGTATGAGCAGAGTTGTGAAGAAAAGTGATCTTAGAGAAAAAAAAAAGCTACAAGAAAACTAACAAAAGTCAGGATATAGTAAGTAGGAAGCAGGATAACTATAGGAAAAGAAGAAAGTATGTGACAATTTCAGTTGGGAACCTGGACACTGATAGACACTCGGGAAATCCTAGTGTCTGTCCACAAAAAGAAATCCAACTACTTGGAATCTGAGTGCATAAACAACAAAGCACTAGACCTTTTAACAGTATTAAAACACTGTTACAAGACTGGAAAAATTAGCAATGCTAATGCCTCAATATCAGTGAATGTAAAAAGTGTAGGAAATGAGAAGGATGCAGTAGTCATGGTGAAGCAGATATCAAAAGATGAAAGGAGATCCAAGATCTAGAAAGACAGACAAAACTGATAAACTATATAAAACAGCAACTGATGGAAAGAGAGGATTCGGGGAAAAAAAAAAAAAAAAGTCAGAACGTTTATCAGGAGGTTTAAAGATGACTTGTAAAATGTGCCTCACTTAAAAAAAAAAAAAAATCACGTACGTCATTATAATTTATTTTTGCATCTAGTTGGAGTCACATGCAAAGATGGAAAATGGCTAGAAAATGGCACTGAGGGAGAATACCCTTTCCCTAAAACAACTTTCCCCTTTCCTGCTCACTAGCTCCCCCTCACTGGGGCTGAGTCACACCCTCACCAGAATGAAGAGTGGCAATGAGGCTCTCACCATAAGGCAAACATTAGCAGGTCACTAATTTTTCACATGACCTGAGGAAAAGTTATAGCTGATTCCCTCATCCTCTCTTATGCACATTCAAATTGCAAAAACTGTACGGGAGTCTCTCCTTCCCTGATCTCACCTTTAAAGATACAGACAAGATGTCATGACTGGACTCTCTACATAAGCTCTACATGGAGAGCAGTCCTGCTAGCATCGGGCAACTTTTCATCTTCACCTTTTTACACAGGCCCTTCCAATCTGTGTTCACAATTAACACAGCCAGTCTTCACCTACTGTCTTTTGCAACTCTTCATATTTACCTTAAATCTCAAATAACTGACGCTTCTAACTATGAAAATAAGTTAGAATCAATTTAGAGACACCTGCAAAATGAAGGTCTAAGATCCCTAAGCTAAGGATTTTTTCACTTAGCTATGCTCTAACTGGTAAGAAGATAAACTAAGTGCTGATACTATCGTAGGGATGAACTTACATATGCATCCTTTCCACTTGAAATGTGTTTCATAGTAATAGAGGTACAGTTCAACAACATATAAACTAACCAGCTGGTATAAACTAACTTGAGATAAACAGTTGTAACCTAAACAAAGTTTGAACACATAGCCTCTGGGTACTCTTGCCCCAGTAAGATGTTTTGAGTTTAAATTTAGAATTTTATTGCCATTGGAATGCTGAGATAAACTTTCAGTCCCACTGGTACAACTCCAGGAAGAGACTATATTAAATTTTGCTGTTTGCAAAGGAGTGAGCTTTCCTTCTATTCATTACAAAGCCTACAAGCAGGGTAATAAAGCTGAGCTGTTTTTATTCATATACAACATGCACCTTATTACGGCTGGCAGAATACTGCAAGAGCAGTTACTATTTGCAGGTGCATCATGCAGGAGCTGGGAATTATATTAGACTTCTATGGGGCTGAAGTCACAGACCTGACAGCATAAGGGCTATCGGTGACCGTGCTCACAACTTTTGCTCTTTCATTTGTCAGCCTGGGCCAGAAATCCTGTCTCTGTCTTCCCTGATTCTGTAAAAGAGCATTTCAAGATAAACAAAACAGCCTACTAAGATGCCACCGTCACAGGAGCAAAACTGATTTTTCTGAATTTTGTAAACACAAACAAAAAATCTGCTTCTTTTGAGTAGGAAGGTTTTGAATACCCTGGTATTACTAATATGTATTACTCCTAGGTGCCAAACACTTTGCTTGCAAAAGTTAAAAACGAAAGTAATATTAGGTCCAGGGAGAAGTAAAAACTCGGATTCAGGAAGCTGAGAAACCAATCTCTACAAAAATCCATTTTTTTGGATAGGATTTCTTGGTCACTTCCTGAACTGGCCCTTGAGTCAAGGGAGTTTAGTTAATTGGGCACAGGGAAAGAGTAACCTTTCTGTTGTAAGTGACAAGAAAACATAAAACTCATTTTACCACTTGGTTAGTCTTTGCTGCAAGAAGCATTTCATATTTCAAATGCAACAATTCATAACACAGACCCCAGCCAGAACTCTTAAGGTAATTTTATTATGCAACGAAGCAGATCTTCATATACTTGAGAACCAACTCAAACCATCCTTTGTTTTGATAAAAGGCATTCAAAAAGCAATTTACTCAAAGTCATGCAGACTACGATAAACTATAATAAATAATAGTATTTGGGGCAAAATAATGTCACTAACCCTATGACAAAAACTGTTAATATTTTCTTTTCAAAGTCTCCTTCAATTCTGGAGGGAAAAAAAAAAGTGGTAAGTGTTCAAAGTACTGTCCCCATACTACAGCTAGAAGCTCCCCACTGGTGGCAGAAATATTTTCATTTTGGGAAAATGAACAGAGCTTACACACATCTTTACCCTGCTAATAGTGGCTGTTGTTTGTATGAAATGTGAAAATTATCTTGAGTAGGGTGCATACAACACCTTTTTAAAGTAGTTTTTAACATAGTTTTGACTGTGTTGTTTGCTTTTCAAGGTGGTATGGAAGGGAAGCTTTAACTAGCTTAAGGCAAACCCACAAGTTTGCAATCATGATCATTAACAGGAAAGATTGAGATCTATGCTTTGACACATAAAAAAATTTCAAAGAAGGATCTGTTGGACTTCATTTTGTCTGGGTTTTGACTGATCATTTTGAGATTTCTATTAAGGACATATTATATTGGTACTTTAGCAGACAGAGGAAGGTTGAAGAGAAAAGCTAGGACGTTAGTTTATTTTTTAAACAGTCTCAGCAATACAGTCCAATTGACAGTGTTCTCTGTTCCTTTTTATGGAGAGGAAGATTTCTGATTTTCTTTCTGCACACAACATAAAACAAAATTGCTAAATATTTCCCACCTACTCAGTTTCTAACCTGTTCACTTAAAAGTTGCCTTAGATAGGATTTTCTGCCCTTCTTTATCTTTGACTTCACTTTCACATCCCTCCAAAGTAGGTTTTTTTTCCAGAATAGCCTGTACTTTGTGGTTCTGGCTTTGGTCCTTCCTCATCTTCTGCAGTGTTTTGAAGCTTAATTTTCACACTTTTTAAGGGGAGATTCATTTTCTTTTTTTGTAACTCCTGCTTCTGTCTTTTCCTTATGTCTTTGTAGATATTGATAATGTTATGAGTTACATTATACTGTACAAAAATGAAATTCACTGTAATTGAAAATGACTGTCATTTTCTTCCAGTTTTTACTAGGGGTTAAGACTCCCTAGAATTTTTTTTTTTTTTAAGTCTCCTTTAATTCTCCTGCTGGACTAATGGTTTCTTTTCAGAAAATGAGGACACTGTTCCAGCCAAAAGTGACACAGTATCATGGAAAAGAGGGGGAAAAAGAGTCCTGAGTCATGAAAGCAAAGGAAAAATACAGCAGAAATAGAATTGAGAGAGGAATAAACTCTGGCAACCTGGACGGGACAAAGAAATGGGACAAAGCTCTAATTGAAAGGAAATTGAAGACTGACTCTATGCAGAACGAGGCAGTTGGAGGGAGAGAGAGAACTGGACCAAGGGAGAGCTGAACTAGAAGATGCTTCACACCTTTTAGCTCAGTTCATTATCTGCCCTTTGTCTTCTCAGGCAGACTTGGAGCTATTTTGATGACCCACCTCTGGCCACAGTCAACTTTACAGCTCCAGAGAAGACAGCCTCTGCGTCAGGAGAAGCTCTCCTGTGGTCACACGAGCACTGCCAGGAGACAGTAGTGAATTTGCACTATCCTTTCAGTGGTGCAGTGAGTATCTGGGCTCCAAGGAATATACGTAAATTCTTGCTCCCACACCACCAAGAAAAGGGAGGATCCATACCCGAAGTTCGGCATATTCCTTTAATTGCTTCCCTAACTTCCCATTTCTCTGGTCTAATTGTTGCAGAAGCCAAAAAAAAAAAAAAAAACACACACTACTAAGAGCTAAGCACACTGCAGTTGCCTCACAGAAACTAGAAGGGCTGAAAAAACCATTCCTAACCATCCACCACCCAAAAATCACAGACTGCAGCCTGCTTGCCGCAGCTGCATGCGGTCTAGCTGACTCCCTTCAGACCTGTCTGTCAGTTAGAGAAGCGTGGCTTTCCCCCCGCCACCTCAGTAACTGATTCATTAACCTTCTTTCTACTCTCACTGACAATTTTGGAAAACTTGTGTTTACAAGTAAACAGATGCACTCTGCATTCACCAAAAAGAAAGTTACTGTTAAATCAGAGCCTAGAGATATGGAATAAACTGCTTAATCGGAATTCTAACAGTTCTGTAGTGCGAGAGAACAGCAGGGGAAACAGCAGTATCAACCAAAGAAAGTGAAAAGGGATACTTTGTTTTTGTAACCAATCCTATGAAATACAAAACTAGATTAACCAAATTTTTTAAAATGGTGTTTCAATATTCATTCTTATTTGAATATTAAAAAATGATCATGACCATATTTTAAAGATAGCTTCGGCAATTAAAAGAGTTTCCTTCAATCCTATAGAAAATTGAAATAAAATCTGCTAGTTGAAGGAATATAACAAGTTTTCAGTATAGGTGATATATGATAGTAATTGACATCTTAACAAAAGTAGACTATAAAGATACCCTGAAAATATTTCCATTTCTATTTCTTCCCTATTTGCTCCTCTTCCTCCATTTCTTTAGTGAACCATATTTGCCAGCAAAGCAATTTAATCTTCCAGGAGATAAAGAAAAATCTTCCTTTTCTAACAAAAATAAAAACTTCCACTTGTCAAGGACAGAAAGCCCAAGAGGAAGAAATTATCTACTGTCAGTAAGCTATGTTTTTTATCTCTAGGAATGGAAACAGCAGTATTCTGGAAGAAATAACATTGATTTAGCTAGACTGTAAGGAAGACATCTTCCATTTGATGTGCTGCTTTCCGGACAAGAGTAGGACAATAGCCTGTACTTCCTGGGCAAAATAACCTCCTGCTGTGTTTTCACTATTATTCAGTGCAAAGCATTTTATTCCCATCTAATATTAAACTCTGAATTGAGAGAAACTTGATGCTCAGCCATGAGCCTGGCCAGATGCCTAAAGAGCTACTAGTAGGGTAATTTTGCAGGGTTCTCACACCATGCTTAACTGAGGAGGGAAGAGCTGTAGCTCAGTCCTCTAGAGTTAAGGATGGAAACCATGCCGGTCAAGGAAACAGGTAGAGCTTACGGTCCTGCTGCAGCAAAGCAGACACAAAAAACAATCCTCAAACCTGGCATAAGTTTACAAGCCAGAGTATCTTTGTTTTTATTCCTGCATGCAACAGCAAAGCAGCATGACAACAGGCATGCAGAAAAATGGCTCATTTAAGCTTAACTGAAACACAAAGCTGTAAGAAATCTCCAGGTCTGTCTCCTTTTCTTCACAAACACACAACATTTGTTATCTTGTCAAGATCCACCTTAAAAGTAGTTGATTGTTGCCCATGATTCCTACTAAAAGGATGTTCCAGTTTTTAAAAGGCCACTTACTTGGCAGTTTAAAAATAAAACAATCTTCTGTTACTGAGCTTGAAGACATACAAGGCTGGTAAAGCTTATGCTTAAGTGCTTTAACTTTAAGAATATGAAGTTTATTGTTGTTTTCAACCAGATAAATATATTCTTCACATCAAGCACATTCTTAAGTGTTTTGTAAAATGGTAGCCCCCTCAGTAGAAAAACTATGTATACACCTATATCTATCCTGGAGAATCAATGAGATGCAGGTAGCCAATGCTTCAGTTAAAATTAACATGTTTACTGGTTTGCAACAGAAATCTTAATACTGTATATTGACATGGCTCTTCTAAAAAAGAAAAAAAAATAGTTTGAAAAAGAAAAACCACAGCACAAAGTACCAATAAAAGTACAGGATAAAACTGGAAAGGAGAATTCAAGGAAATAAAACTCAAGGAAAAAATTAAGTTAATCTCAGAAGGGACAGAATGCAGATATATAACAGATGGACATGGACAGCATTAAACAATACAAAGAGTTGGCACTTTAAATAGACAAGACTGAAGAAATATTGAGACGATAAACCAGTCAAAACTGATAGTCAAACTACTGGTAGAGAAAACTCAGGAGATGAGCACCAGCACCATAAGGCCTACACAGAATATGTTTCGACAACGTTGCAGGCCATGAAGTAACCCTGCTGCACCAAAGGATTTACAAGTCTGCAAGAAAGATGCATTCTCCCTTTCTCCTGTGGTCATTTTGGCCAGATCATGCCCTGCTTGCACTACAGCACTTGATGCTCCCTACTGCACAATCATAGAATCATTATGGTTGGAAGAGACCTTCAAGATCATTAAGTCCAACTGTAAATTCTTTTGCTTTGAGTTAAAAAAAAAAAAAAATGAGCAGCTGCAGAAAGTCTCTTGTATGCTTTCCTTGACGCTGAGAATGGGCACAGGGGTAGCAGCTTTATTCTGGCCACAGTGTAAGAGTACGAAAATTTCAATAAACTGGAGAAGGGCTTAGTGAAAAACATGCAGATCAGATGGGAACTCACTTAGCTGCACTATGTGCAACAGTCTTTGTGCAGTTGTATTCACTAGACACTGCTGTAGTTACAGTATGACAGAAACCGTGTGGTATGATGTGCTGTCACCATTAAAGTAGGATATGACAGATGTATTCAAAAATACAAAATAAATGTACAACTTCAAATTAAGAGAATACACGTGATATCAATCTGAATAAAGAGCCTGCCATTCTTTGGATTATTCAGACATTAATCAGATCAGCTCCTAATTATACCAGTTTAGAAAAAAAAAATCTCTATTTTGCATTTGCAACATCTTCTAGTTTTGTTCAGAACACATTACAAGGGAAACATTAAAAACATTCCTAAACTTTGAAACAAAGTGAGGTGGTTGATCCACAGTTATGCAGATACATTTTTCTTCCCAGCTCCTAAAGTAAAACCAAGTGAGCCTGTCATTACCACTAATATTAACATTAAGTAGTCATAACCTAACCTTCAAACATTAACTTGACAAGAAAAAACAAGCATCAGTTGCCTGGTTTCAAAGTAGCCAGTCAGACCATCTCAGCCACAAAATCACAGGAAAATGAACAAGAAAGAAAAACTGAATTTCTGTCCTTGCTACTGTGTTCTCCACATTCTTGTATGTGTTTCACTTGTCTTAAAACAGCTTCAGCACAATTCAGCTATTTCTTTTTCCACACAGGACAATTATTCAAGCCTTCAAGGCCAGTCAAAATAATGCTGGTAGGAAAAAGATAGATTTCCTTTAAAAAGGTATCTACCATTTAAAGAAAAATGGTAATAGATTTCCCCTGCATCTTTAATAAAAGGTTTAAATATTTTTAGTGGGGAGAGTTTGCCGCTGTAACTATTGCCTGTCTCCACAGATATACAGATGTTATCAAGATCTCAGAAATAACACTAACTGATTTTTTTTGTACTGTGTAAGGCCCCAGGACAAATAAAAAATGGGAGAAAATTAAAATGGGAGAATAGGAATATGGACTTGTATCTTGCACAGTCCTAGCCATTCAAATAATCCTTTTCTTATGCAAATATATCTGCTACGTGCAATGGTAATAGGACCAGGATGTATTTCTGTAACAATACTGTTTCCTCACTACTGCCATAATGTCCCAAGTGCAAAACAAGTTGCAAGAATTTGTGCTGCAATACAGCTATGCAAATTTACATCAGCAGAAAAATCTCATTTAACAACCCAGTGGAATTTAAAACTATCTTGAACTCTGAATACTGGCACCTCTAAGTTAATAACGAAAGATCCTGTTCTGCCAGTTAAAGAAACAAACCTGTTTTCCTTCAATATATCTGTTCCAAAGCCCTTTCTAGTCAATAGATTTCCACTGTATGTATTTTAGCACAGTAAATATGACTTTCATATGCCAGAAATATTATGTTAAACCAGTGCTTCAGGACTTTCACTGTCCTAAGTAAGAAAATAATTTAATTCTGAGTATTATCAGAATTGTGTTATTTTTCCATGTACATGATGAGCAAAACTGCTAAGTTTATGCATATTAATGGTGGAGAATTGCTTGCTATCCTCACAGGACTCTCAATTAGCTTAATCAAGCCACAAGAGGGGCCAGGCTATATTGCAGAAAACTCAGTTAAGATCTCTGCTCAGCACATCGCTGCAAAATGTTGGCGCTATGACAAGCTGCAAGGCTACTGGGATGAGTATTTCTATTATGTATGCACTGAGAGCTAAGCTTCACTCACCGCTATGGCCAAAATTGGTCCTGCCACTTCAAAAGAGGCATTACAAAGCCACAGGCTGCAGCCCTCCAGGTTGTGAGAGCAATCAAGACCTTGGAAACGCTCCTGGATGAAGACTAAAATAGTGGGATTAATAAAATACGAGAAGAGCAATCAATTCAGATAAAAAAAAAAGAAAAGAAATCATGGGCTTCTCTTTCCCCACACATTAACAGACAAAAACATAAGAAAATTAATCCCAGTTAAAAGACCAGAGTAAACACCAAGACCAGGTAAAGAAATGATACAAACATTCAGTATAGTTATGGAACCATGTGAACTATTAACTTTAGAAGAACTCATATATGACCAGTTACATATTGTGGAGAAAAAAAAAAAATCAAAGAAAGAACTGATCTACGATAATTCAAGTCCTGTAGCCCAGATTTTAATGATTATTAAGTCAGGAATAATATCACATCCAAAAGAAAGAACAAAGTGTTTTTACATTCTTTACATGAGCATTTTATTTATGAGTTCTGTAGATCAGGCAGTCTGACCAATAACCTGCAGTGTCCTACAACAAATTTGAAGAAAAAAAAAAAAAAAAAAGTTGAGTGAGGAAGTATGACATTTTTTATAACTCTTTTTCAGATTCAGCATTTTTATTTGATAACTGATTTCTTAAATAAGAGAAACACAGAACTGCTTTGGCAACAGCAATGTTGAAATGAGAATTATTATGAAGTTGGTGGCTAAAAAAAAAAAAAAAAACCCTAAAAGATGCATTCATTTTCATTACAACATTTCTTTTTTTTTTTTTTTTTAAGAGTTATTTACTACTGACAAAGCTGTGAAATATGTGAACAAAGAAGGAGTTATCCTGCAATCTTCTAGTTCTTCAAGAATGTTGTGTAGACAGAGGGAAAATAAAAGGTACTACTGTTCCATGTCTCCAGCAAGACATTTTCAGTACTTCAGTACTGGAAGTACTTCAGTAAATGGAAGAATAAGTGAGGTTTGGGGCACTGGTTATATCTGACATACTGTACACAATACAAGTTACTAATAATAATGAAAATTAATTACATCTTCTGTCTTCATTTTGCTCAAAGTCCTCCAGCGTCTCTTCCCCATATCTTCTGTTTTCTCACAGCGTATCAGAAACAGTTTCTCTGTTTGTCCCAACTAGAATTACTCTCCAAAACACAGCAAGGGGCATGAACAAGATGGGTCTAACTTGCCACACAGCAGTACAGAGAAAATTAAGAGGTCTTCGATAACAAGAGGGCTAACAGCAGCATTCCGCAGGAGAAGCTATTGACCGTCATGCCATTTTTAAGTGATGAAGGCACAGGAAGCTGGGGAGTCTTGGGTACTCCTTTGCAAACCTAGATGCCTGTACAATTGCAGATCCATTCTCCAGTGGCACTATAACTCCCTCCAAAGGAAGATACCCCAGACAGAGCTTTTCAGGTGGAGGTAAGGTCCCAAGTTCTGGACAGACACTTTCATTCTATGAATCCAGATTGTAAGAAAAGGTTATACGCAGCCACTGAAGTCTGAATAGTCTCTGCCAATTCTGCCCTCCAACACAGGCCTAAAGCTGAAGAACGGCAAATGGTATCACCCATGTTGCCCAACAGAATGCCCAAAGCTGCCAAAGGCAAAGCAAGCTTTGCAACCCTGATGTGCACAACTGGTTACACTGGACCAGCACCGCTGAGAGAGCGAGCACCACACACCCTAGGAAGCATGTGATGGAAGTGGGAGGTGGTAAAACACTCAATTCAGGTATCTCCATAATAAGCAGCATCCTGCTTATACTGCACATAAGCAGTGTCCTGAGGCACAGTGACTAATTACTGCCAGCCTAGCTAGCCTTGGCATTTGCCACTAGCGTCAGGCTTGCCTCATTCTCCACAAAGATGGGGGCCTCTAATTTGTGGGCAAGCAACAAGCATTAGGGAGCCCCTTTGGCAACTTCCAGCTGGCAGAGCATGCTCCATGCTCCCCCGCCAAAACCCGCTCGAGGGGAGGCAAGAACAACAGTCATGCAAGTCTCCTTTCCCGGGTACTTCAGCACTGCAGGGGCTGCCAGTCTGAGCCATGCTCCTACCCGCTCCCCCCTCGCGGGTAGGTGCTTCCAGCCAAACTCGCTGATCGCGCTGCTCCCAAAGGACATCTCCAGCTAAGTGGAAAGGAGGTCACGCCCGGGGACGCGGGCAGGGCAGGGCTGAAGTTCACGGCGCGTTTCAGGCTGCGCAGCCCTCGCAGCGGTGTCTGTGCCTCAGGCCCCGCCTGGCGGCGGGCGCACGCAGCCCCGCCGCGC
>JAWLRI010000967.1:128440-161070 GCA_034781795.1 Crypturellus tataupa | reverse complement strand
TGCAGGTAGGCAGCGCCGCGCAGGTAGCAGCGCGCAGGTAGGCAGCGCCGCGCAGGGGGCAGCGCGCGAGGGGACTCCGCGGGAGGGAGGCGCGCGGGCCAGCGCGCAGCGGTTGTCCCGGCAGGAGGCCCTAGCGGCGCGGGGCGCGCGTGCTCGGGAAGCTCTGTCCTCGGTGCTGTCCGTGTCCGCGCGGCGTCGGCTCGGACCTGGACGCGGTGTCCGGCGAGCCCTGCGACACAACCCCCGCGGCAAAGCGGCCCGCGGGCAGAGCCGCTCGCACCATAAACGTGAGAGAAAAACTTGAGGGGAGTTTCTGAGCATCCGCCTGGCCAGGTTTAGTATCAGCCCACACGGGGATGCAGTGCAAATCACTGTGAATTTCGGTAAGGGTCTTACTTGATTTTGCTGTGCTGCTCTGAGTTACCTGGCAAATTGACCTCTGAGAATTGTTACGGGCAAAACTTTTTTTGACTTTTTTTTTTTTTTTTTTTCCCCATTAAGCTAAATATGCATCTGCTCAGGCCTAAGCATGGGGAGTAGCCCAGGTTAACGGGGGGTTAGCACTGGCTTTCAAGAGGCGGGTGTAGTTAGAGCGCCTGCCTCCGAGAGCCAACTATCCCATACTGACCCGAGATACTGAGGTAATGGCTTGAGTGCTGAGGGGAAGGAAAAATGGACAGAAAAGAATTTAAAAATAACGAAATAGAGACAAAGTAACCCAGCCTGAGAAACAGAAAATGAAATAAAATGGACTGTTTAACACAACCCATTAAAAGGTGTAAGAGGATTTAACATACAAGCATATGCTTTATATTATTATTACTGACCTTAACTGAGTCAAATCAAAAACTTTGATACAATGAATATTTGTAAATATTTCTAAACTTTAATAATACTAAAGTAAATCAAAATCAAAGAAGTTTTTGTGCTTACTTGTGATTAGGAGTGAAGAGATGAGGAAATTCACGTTGAAGGCGCACAGCTGCCGCCTTAAATTTTTTGAGTGCTTTGACTGCATGTCCAAGATATGTAGGATTGCTTGGGTCTTTTATGTGAAAAATACCTATATGTTTCTTTTTAAGACATGTATTGCTCACAGGGACTAAGTCGATCCTTTTGTGCCAAGGAGCTCGTTATTTGCAGCTTGCTCCTGTGAATCCAGGAGGGGTTTTCCCCCACCCTGGACTGCAAGCTGCCCCCAGAGCCTTGGGGAGGACCCCTCTGTTTGGAAATGTGGTGCCCTTCTTTTTGCAGCTGCCCAGGCACTACAGGTGGCGGAACAAGAAGTGAGGAGCGGGGGGAGCTGAGCCCAGCCCTGCTGCTCAGGTAGGTGGCAGGCAGGCCAGGGCGGCGCAAAGTTTCCCGTGCTGGACCGAGCATCACTCACATGGAGCAACATCCCCCTGTATCTTCAGTGGCACAACTGCTACCCCACTTTTTAAGCTATGGGCTTAATAAATTAGCACCAGATGTGAAAATGAGCCTGAAATGATAATGTCACATGGGAAGTTTGACAGTTATGTCGATTTTCTGTGTATTGATGCTCTGACTTGCTCTGGAAACAAAAGATGCTCCACAGGGTCACTTAGGTACTGACATGCAAGAACATGTCTTAATTAAGAACATGGCTCCCAAATTGGGAGAGACTGATATTCAAATCCAGATGTTTACAGAGGGAGGAACGACATTACCCCATTACCCTTTCTAATTACAAACTGCCTTGTTAATCAGTGCCACTGAGATACAGTCCAGCCATTGTCATTTAAATACAATGGGAATGCTGTCAAGGTATCTTATTCCAGTGTGTTCATATCGCATTGGTTCAGGCAGCTTTTTTTTTTTTTTCTTCTTTTTTTTTTTTAAAGAAATTTTGCTTTTATGGGCATGGAGAACACATGTGCGAACCGTCCAGTGACTAGGCGTGGACTAGGGTTTGGAAGACTGACCACAGGTTATGAAGTCTGCTGAACTCCCCCAGTATTTTAGCTATTGTTAAACAAACAAGCAAACCAACAAACAAAAAAGCAGCTTGGAAATAGTCTGGAGGAAGAATTTTACTTGAATGATCTTCATAACTCTCTGAAGATCCACTTCAGGACTGGGTATTATCTTGATCAAATAATAAGCAGGTTGCTTAGTTTGTTCCAGGAAAAAAAAAAAAAAACAGAATGGGACCAAAATAAGCAAGTTTTTATCTCTTATAGAAGCAGTTTAAAGCTCAGAGGTACAGAAATCGTAACTCTAGAAACTAAATATAGTTTAGCCACAAAGCAGTTTAAATCATGAGCAGCAGCAAGTTTAACTACCCTGCATTACATTGTGAATAAGTCTTAATCCTGTTGGAGGAGGATCATCCTCAGAAACTCGGTCTCACTCAATTTTTAACTTGAGTTTCACTTACAAAGAAAGCCTGTAAGGGGGGCAAACATGAGACTTTCTGAAAACAAGTAGAGATGTCTAGGAGAAGCCCTTATTTTTTCCTTTGAGAGAGTAAAATTGTCAAGAGTTTAGCTAGCCATGTATTAAACTACCTTTTCAAAGACTACTTGCCTTCTGATTTAATCCCTCTTGAATAAGAAATACAAGGTCTGGCCCATAAATGGATAACTCATATGAAATGTAATTTGTTCACAGTTCTGAAAATGCATTTTGTTCACTGCTGTATTAGTTTATAAATGATAAACAGCAGAAAGCAATTCAGGGTTTCATTTATGTCCATATAAACTTAAGATATTCTACATCTGCTAGCATTTTGTACAAAATCTGAAGATGTGTGAAAATGAAATTTAAGTAAAATAGCTCTTGCTGATCCACTGTGTACTATCTACAATCTGAACTACTGTTATTCAAGAGGTTTGCATGCATTTACAGCGATTTGCCTAGGATGTCACCTTCAGCTTCCACAATGAGCAGCTGAGGTGTCTGCAAGAGCAGACAGGGCTGGGCTGGAGAGGACACAGCAGGGGCAGACGCACGGCCGCAGTCCTGTCCGGCAGGAATTAGCTGAATGCTCCATACCCTACAGGAGGAGCAAGGCCAAGATGCTTGGCGTGCTGCGGGTCTGCCAATTTCGCTTGTACAAAGCAAAGGATAGAAAACAGCACAGAGAGAGGCTGGTTCAGGTGCCAATAGAGACCAGCACCAGACAAGGGAATTCTCTGGGGATCGCTTATGGTTGCAAGAGAAAGGCTATGTCACTGAGGGTAAAATTTGGTCAGTAATATGTACCCTAGAGTGTGGATATCCTTTCTTAGGGGTGCACTGCAATTAACTGCCAGGTCACCCTCTGCATATCCAAATATTCCGTAGTTTTATTTGATCAGATTAAATAAGATTGCTTCCAGAACTTAATCTGATCTTCTTCCTATAGATAAATAATTCTGTTCTTAACTTTAAGATCTCAGTTCTGGCCAGAGAATGCCAAACAAAAATAAGCTTCATGTTTTCCATGCTTTGAAATAGTCAAAAACATAATGGTAAAACTGTCTGACCTGAAGCATCATCGGGCTGCCTGATTTTGACTTCTGTATATTTTGAAAAGCACCACAATTTATTAAGTGAATAATGTCGACCGCTCCTTTTTTACTGGCTGCCTGCAATATATGATTTGAATTTAATCTCTCATTTTTATATTACATGGATAATTTTAAAACTGGGAAAAATACATTAGCTCAATACTAAAGGTATTTGAAAAAAATCCTTTACACAATTTTTAAATACGCCTGATTATATGATCATAATTGCCTCTATATAACATAATA
The DNA here is from genome assembly GCA_034781795.1 of Crypturellus tataupa. NCBI lineage: Eukaryota > Metazoa > Chordata > Aves > Tinamiformes > Tinamidae > Crypturellus > Crypturellus tataupa. Next base: position 157,309 of record JAWLRI010000967.1, on the reverse strand, counting down.
ATCAAGCTTTTAATTATTTCTTCATTTTTAAGTAACACTAGGTTGCAGTCTTACCTTAAGGAAGTGTTCGCTTTATGGCTGGATCACTGCTGTTGTTTTTATGAAAATATTAAAGTTAGTTAATGCATTACTTGGATGGGATTTTAGCATATTGTCTTATTTTAAGTGAGCGATGAGGCCAAAGTCAGCAGCTTGATCTGTTTTTCCTGACGCAGACTTCTGTCAAAACAAGTGCATTGTTGTGAATAAATAACTCAAATTAGAAATTAGTCACGATTCAAACATGTAATCATATAATTATATTTTAACAGGGCAAAATTCCAACCAAAGCTGCCAGAAAACACTGAGTTAAAGCCAGCATGAGTTGGAGTACTTTGTGTGCTCATTGTAATTATAACTGCGGCTACCTCAGTCAAGCTGCCACTTCAGACTTAAAAGAATTAAAACAAATGCTGTCCAAATGCCAACTGAAGCTCCTAATAATTAGGGGTGATTAGGGGCTGTTGGTTGGTTTCATTTTCTACTCAGTACTCTTGTATTTAGGGATTCTATTTATATGTAGAATTAATGACTCTCTTTGAACAGGTAATCCAGTGTTCTCAGTGTAATTTAGCCAATGATCTTTTTTCTGTCCCTTAGTTTTGGCTGTGTTTCAACATGTATGGTGAAATTGCAACGCTAAAAATAATCTCACTCAATGTCTTTTATCTGAAAGGCTAAACCAGGGCAGCTGACAAATGCTGGGTAAAATTCTGAAGTTATTCTGCTTACTGGGCAAGACCATCTCAATCCACCAAAGCACTAGGTGGGACTTCTCTGTGAGCATCCTCCCCTCTAGTGGCTGCTCTTCTTAAAATCAAAACAAAACAAACTTCCATCTGCACTAGGCACAAAGTGATGGGTACAGGACTGAGGAAATCTAGGTAAGAAGAGGGAGACAAGTAGGCACAAAGCTATGACTGATATAGACATATTAAGACAAAGATGCCCAGCAAGAGTGGTGGATTTGACCACTATTTGTGAAAAATGCAATGTATAACTTGAATTATCTTGCATATGCAAGACTCTTCTTGGCCATTTCTTAGTCACTCAGACCAACTCTTTCCTTTGTCTGTCTTGTTTTCCTCTATAACTAGGACCAAGCAGAACTTGAGGATCTGGAACATACAGCTTCAGTAATGAGCCTATAAACTGGGTGTCCCTCTTATATCTGCTCTGTACATTTTTAATATCCACTACCTTTTCCTAGCAGTCTGTCCTTTCCTCCTCAGCAGCAGTAAACTGACAGCCAGGTCTCCATGTTAGCTGCCTATCGTTCTGCTGTTCCTGCTGCAGGATTATTGCCTATCACACAGTCCAACACCCTTTCCCAAACTGCTATCCAAGCGACAAGTCAAAACCATTAGTGGTGGCACAGCCAGCACTACAGAAACGCAGTTAACGGCAGCTAGTAAGAAAGGTGGGAGGAGTACAGCCAGCACAGTTAAAGAATAATTCTTTAAAATATCAGGTTACTGGCAAGTTCTTTGAAATTCTATTTGGACGTTCCTCACAATTTATTCCTCACTAGCTTTGGATGAGAAAATTATTAGTGGTTATGTGTATTTTCAGCAAAAAAAAAAAAAAAAAAGGTAAATTCTATCAAATACTGACTACAGCTACTTTTTATCATTAAATTTTACAAATTCCCCACCAGTGAGCTCATTAGTATAAATGATAGAGCCCTCTCTCAGGTTTAAAGTCAGCATTTTTCCTTAGCTACCGAACAGCCTCTTTTCTTTTGTGACGTGATGGCGGAGGAATGGACTCCAGAGAGCAGGGAAAATATTCTGCTGCTCCTGCAGGGCAATGGCGTAGGGCTGGCAGAAATGGGGATGGCTGAGGGGGATTTCAGCAGAAGCCTTTCCCGAAGAAGCGGAGCCTTCGCAGGGAGCAGGTACAGATACCACAACACCGGCCAGTTGGGAGAGGCAAGAATCAAGGAAAGACAAAGACAGAAGGTTCTTTCTAAGGGAAAGAATCGGCACCTTCCCACTTTTTTGTGCTAACCTCCCAAATCCTTGTGAAGTATTAAAACCAGTTTGGTGTTCCGAGATAGCATTTGTCTTGCACACACTGATACCTCCTCAGAGCTGGAACCAGGCAAACTGCAGAGTTAAGGACTCAGGAAGCAGAGCTGTCTTCTTGCTTGCCCAAAGCACCCGCAGATGGTGCTTTGGTAAACAAGGTCAAGCCCTTCAAGATATCAACAATATCCCTTGATGCATCAAGTGATGCACAGTGCACACATGTTAGGTGCTCAGAGAGTTCGGGCATTATGTAAGGCTCCATCTATTGCTTTCTGAATTTGTAGTATTGCTGTTTTCTGTCATCTGAATGCACCCAGTCTTTTAAAGAGCTGTTTGCGGCTCTGAACAAGAGCCCCATCCTTCAGCACTTACCCACGGGCACGCGGTGGGGCTGGGACCCCGGCGGCATCATCCCCACACCAATCCTGCGGGAGCGGGGCCAGCGCCGGGGAGCGGAGCCCGGGGCCTCCTGCGACTCTGCGCCCACCCAGCCGGCGGGCGCCGCAAGGCCATTCGCTTGAGTGACACGAGAGGGAAAAATACCAGAGCTATGGCCTGAAGAATCTTTTCTGGTAAAATGCTAAGTCTTAAACACTACAACAAACTAAATAGCAAGCAAGTGGATGTGGATGCTTAGATTTTTTACCTTTTATTTTAAAAAATGAATGCTGGAGAGGCATAGTTGTTTGTGTGATAAGCCTTTAACTTTAAAACCCAGAGGTGACTTTTGAAGGTATTCTTCTATCCCTAGCATCAACTGCAACCTACTTAGAAAAAAAAATTAAAAGGAAGTAAACCACTTAGAGAGGGGAGGGCTGTATATCTCAAAGAAACCAAAATATTTTCACTTCAACCAAAATTATTTCACTTCAGTGTTGTTTAAATATTGTTAAACCATGAAGCAACATGCCATTATTAATTTAACTTGGGCCAAGCAACGCTTTCTCTGCTCTTAAGTATAAAATACAAGTTTCACAGTTTATCTGTTTTCCGCATGCAGGCAGATTACCCATAGTAGTGGAGACCCCAACAGTGTAGTTTGGAGGTTTTGCTTCCTTGTAGCCTTTCATACAAATCCTATCAAGCTCTAAATGCACGTTTTCTTTCATCTGTTCTCAACTTCAGATTTACCTGGCAATCTGTTATTTTGGATGTGTCTGTCATTTCTGCGTCAGCTACATTACAAGATAAAGCGGGGAAAATAAAAGAATAAAAAGCAGAACAGCTTCACATGAAGAGAAAACTTTCAGATTCAGACTCGTTTTCAGGTGCAGAGAGCACCAGGGAGTGCCCATGAGGAGCAGTAAGCTCTGGATCTGCTACCGTTCTTCAGAGGGGAACGAAAGGTGTCTGTACGCTCGGCCCCACAGCCCCGGTGTGCGGGTGCCTGGGACACGTAGGCAGTCCTGCTCTTTCCCAAGGACCAAGCTGACTTGTTCTCAGAACTGCTGAAGAGTATGTGAACTTCAGAGGTGACACGAAGTGCACTTACTGCAGTCCTAGCAGCTACCTGGGCCAGATTCCCACTTACACTGGAGCCATTTTGGCAGGTTTATTATACAAGACAGGTGAAAAGAGCCCCGAGTGAATATGGTCATCTAACTCTTTATATTTTTATATATCTAACTCTTTATATTTTATTCCTTGAATTAAAAATAATCCAAGTTGAGCCTTTCTCATATCATTTGCTTATGTATCACTTCCTCCACCTATATCCACAACCAGATTGTCCATCAGCGCCCCTAATAGCTTGCAGCAGAGTGCTGTTTCAGTGATTATGGGAGGTTTCTATATTACATTTGTGATATTGTTCACCAAAGGGGTTGAAACCTGAGCATCATAATTTTCCTTTGAAACTGAGATCAAATCCGAGTCACTGAGGTAGCCCCTGACTTGCTCAGCAAATCAGTGGTGGCACCAAATCTATTGCATTTTTTTGAATATTATGGAGGGAAACCACGAGATACAGGATGGCAACAACAGTGATACAAAGCAGCTAGATAGCACAGAAAAAGGAATTGAGTCAGGTATTGGCCAGCCACCAGGAGAGGCATATTTATAACAAAGATCATTTGAGGGTCACAAACAAGATATAAAAGGAATATTGCTTTGTTTGCAAACTTGTATAATTAGAATGATCCACACTTGACCAACGCCATTCAGCATATCTTTAGGGTGTAAAAATGCTTATATAAAAGCCAAGATTTTAATGAAAAGGGACCCTTTCTTTTGGTACTTTATGGCTACTTTTTAAGCAACGATTTTATTCATTTGGATTATGTAAAATATTTACCTATGGAGAAGCCCAGCTGTGTTCAATGACTCCGCATTACAATATATTCTTATAGTCAGTGCAATTGTTAATGACTGGAGAATAAAAGTGATGTTGCAGTATGTTTGTACATTGTTTTTTTATTTATCCACAGAAATTTACCTCACTGCCTAAACTCCTTTCCGTAGTAGGATTTATTTACAAATTGGCAGTAAAATGTTGTAGTCTTTTTGACAGCATGCAATTAATTGCACACAATCTGTTTAGGCTTCAAGATGTACCTTTCATAAATGATGATATATTCCAAAAGGCTGTCCAATTGGCTGCTTTGCATATTGCATATATTTTTCATATTTTCAAGACAGGTCATATGCAAAATCATTTTACTGTAGCACAAACATGGGAAAGATGATTTGGAAGAAAGGACACTGGCAAGAGGTTCTATTTCTTCCACTCACCTGCCGCAAACTCTGGGTAAGTCACTGCATATTTCTCTACCTTCCTTTCTGCATCAGCACTGTATTCTTTGCATTCAATGACAGTCTGCGTTCAAGAGTTTGCATTCAGCGAATGCCTTATTTATTATTATTACTACATTCCAATGAATGGTGGCAATGCTTTAGCATTGCTTTGAAGTTGGTCAAATAATTATTAAATAAAGTGTGAATTGCAAAGAGCTGCCGTTCAGTGCACCTGATATACCTGTGCTGGAATGTTGCTGGTGCGCGAGCTCCTCAGAACAAGAAAGCGATGAAGACGTAGACGTGTGTTCTAGCTGGGTGCTGGAGTCCTGAGAAGCCTTTTCTCTTTCACTCCTCAATTGTGTAAACACCTGCATGAGTCACACAGCTCAAATCACTATAAGCAACTTTTACTACATAAAGCATTTAAGTGTGCCAGTAAATACCTTATAATGGCATCATATATATTACTGGTCTTACAACTAGCTCCTATATACTTTTATTATTCTTTCCTTTCTCCTACCCTGCCTTGCTGTTCTGAATTATGGGCAACTCCTGGAAAAGTGACAAACACTTTAATTATGCACATAATACTATAATTGAATCAAACTACTTTGTTTCAAAAAAAAGCTGTTCTTTATTTGCTGGCAGGCTGCTTGTTTGTGATCCTAGCATTGTCAGGCACATCAGGAAAGCCTTAATCATAAAAAAGCTATTGTAGGGGAAGTTTTAGTGTTCTGTACAGGGCTTTTTAGCAGTAATTACGTGCAGCTTTTAGTAATTTTGAGAGTCACCCAAGCGTCACTGAAATAAATCTTTTGCAATGACATGCAGTCATGCCTGTACAGTATTTTTACAAGCAAACTAAAATAAGACATTTTGGTGGTAACATGTAAATTAGCCTTGAGGCTTTCAATGCAATGCTCATCACGTCTGTAACATTTAATTACGAGACCATGAGGCATAAGCGAAGTCCTCAGAGCTTTTCATCCTTACGACACAAAGACTCTCCACTGAGCAGGCAGTGCCACTGCCCTCCTCAGCCGTGGAGCTGCCCCGTCCCCTCGGCAGACTGACCCCCTTCGGGACCCTGTTTGGTTAATGCTCCGTGCAGCTACCAGTGCCTACGATATCCTGGTGGTTCCTCTCAGGCCTGAAGTGCACACAGAATTGCAGGCAGTAGGTGACAAGTACCACCACCCCATAAATAGGTGTGTTTAAAGAGATATAATTCAATGTTTAACTATTTGTGGTCTCTCTCCAGAACTGACCATATATGACATGCAGTCAACAACCTTCCTCTGCTCTACTTTTTCATCCCGACTCGCTCTCCCCTGCTTCTAACAGGCTGTATGCCGTTGAGCAGCTCAGAGCCCAGGTACCTGGGAGTACCCCTCACCTGGATTCCCCTGGCCCCATCCAAAAGAAACAGGACCCCACAAAGGTGGGCAGAAAGGAGCAAGGAGGGAAACAGCCTGCAAGCCCCTGGCAGCAGCCAGGTGCCCCTTGAGAACATTGTACAGTTGGCATCTGGTTACCTAAATACTTATTTGGGGCTTGTGGATGCTCTGTTAAGATGTTTTATATTCTGGCTATATACGTTATCCTCCAAGTGAAACCCTTAATGAACACACTTGTAGTTGTTTTTCATCAATAACTAACTCTACCAGTGCACAGTGACAAAGCCAGGAAAGAAGAGATGCGGAAATAATGAAGTATCATCCAGGTAAAACCTGTGGCAAACATTTACAGCTTCCTGCATGTTGCCTAGTCTGCATCTTACAATAAATGTTATAATTTCAGGTGTATTCCTTAAAATCATAGAACTTGAGCTGTATAAATATGTGCAATATTTGGCATTTTTTAAAAAGGGTAGTAAGCTTCTATTCTCATTTTTAGGCTGTATCTTTGGTGAGCTCCTAAAAAAGCCTAGAAAGGGAAAGGGAAAAAAAACCAAATATTATTTTAAAAGAGTCTTCCTCTAGTCTTGCTCCTAATTTTAAGGATATCTCCATTTTTTTAATTTTTGAATATTTGAAGTGAACAAAATTAGCTTGTTAGGAGGAAAGAACATTTGCAAGAGTCGAACAGTCATTTCAAAACCTGAAGTTGATGCTTTTGTGCAGGTATGCTTGAAAGAAAAAACACATTCTCCAGGCCTGTTGGACTTAGGACTTTCAAGTTTAGTGTCTATCTAGTGTAGTGAATATATTCACTAACTTATTTGTTCCAGACAACACTGTGTATTGTCCTGGTTGTCTAGACCTTGGAAAATCAGAAGACTGAGGAATAGTGCTGGATGTGACAAGGGATACAACTAGGTCTGGGATTGCTACTGTTAATGTTCTGGCTTCCTGACACTAAAATGTTACCTTTTTATGCACACAGTAGTCACAGCAGCATGCTCAGTCCTTGCTATTGCATGATTAGTGTTCTCACCCCTGATCAATAGCTCCCCAGAGTGTCCCACTGTAATGGCCACTTTGATCAGTCTCTCCGGTAGGGAGGTCTATTTAGCAGCAGGATTTCAGCAAACTCAAATGTGGTATCAATACCCAAGAATACTCTGCCGACTTGTCCTTAGGAAATATTTGCATTTTTTTCATGCTAGTTCTAACAGAGCAAATGACTTTTCCAATACCTAAACGTTTAAAAGTGCCTCGTAAGGAAATGCATCAACTACACAATTGCCAGCACATGTGGCAGGGTCTCTCACAGTCACTACTGGATTGAGTTAAGAGCTTCAAACAGAACAGCTTGCAGATCCTGAACACCTGTCCCAGTGGTTGCAAGCTCCCCATCAGTGAGCATGGTGTGAGGTGTGGGGAAGGCACTGCCTTTCCTCTCGTAAGCCGCCTCCGCAGCCGTTACTCCATCCTGTTATACAAGACCTAAGCTGAAAACCTCTCTGCTGCCCCTGCTGAACACCTCAGCCAGGGAAGGGATGGTGTTGCTGACGGCAGCCTACTGCCTTAGCTGTCTTACCTCCCAGGGTGACTGCAATATGCCATAACACAGCAACAGCAGCCCACTCCTCAGCCTGTCCTACTGGCAGAGAGCGTCAGCAGGAGGGAGGGTGAACCTCTACACACACGTGCTCCATCCCCATGTATCTCACTAATGTTAATTGTACTGCAGGACAGCTTTGTTCTATGAAAAGTAAATGTAATAAAAATACTAATAATTAAAATAGTAATAACTGTAATGTAAAAAGACTTAAAACCTATTAGTTTTTTTCTTGACTCCTTTAATACAGTTGCAAGAATACAGTAATCATCCCAGATGTCTTTTCTCATCTTTTCTTACCCCGGCTTTCAAAGGAGAAGCCCTCAGCAAAGGGTCTGAGGTTACGTTTTCATTTTTAGCTTGGTATCCTAAGGAAATGAGGATAATGCCATTGCTGTGTGTCTGTCTGTCCTTATTTTTCTCTCACATTGCCTCACAGGAATGTCTGAGGCTGCCAATCAATTTCGGCCAGAAAGGAAAAAAAAAAAAAAAGGAAGGCATTTTAAGTCTCAGAGTAAATGAATGCCGATAGACTTCCCGGATATTTCTGGTTAAGAAGAGTATAGAAACACAAATCAGTGCTCCCACTGAGCAGAGATGAGAAGGCAATAGTGGGACCAAGCTGCATGCGTAGGTGGGAGGACCTGAGGAGCAAGGACTCATATCTCCAGCAAGCTAGTCCCTAGTTCTGCTATTAATTGCTGTGTGATTATAAATAAATATATTTATATAATAAAAATATATTGATTCCTAAAATCAATTGCTTGTCTAAATTTTGAGTTACAGACTGGAATATAATCTCACACTATCAAATCGCCCTATCTTTTCTCAAATCAGAGCTGAACCTTTTTTTGATATGTAACCATTAGCAAAGCCCCCAGTGTATTTCATGATGAAAGATCAAACTGGTGCTGCTCTGTATCTAGTCAGTCATACTTGATGGGATAATTGAAGCATCTTTTTCTTTTTTAAATACACTTCATAAGTGGCAGTGCTTGGTGTTAGGCAAAGCAGTGACAGAAATCCCCACAAAAATGATAAAAAAGAAAGAACAATTGATGATGGCAAAGAAAAACATCACCACCAAAAAAAAAAAAAAGGCAGTAGATTATGAAAGCTACTCTGAGGCTTCCACTGCTCACATTTCAAGGTTTTATTACCAAATATCAAAAAAATCATTACTGCAATATCAAAACGTTCATAATAACAGTATAAAAATTCCACTCAATCTGTTCCTGCGGGGATCTGATCTAAAAATCTACAAGAAAAAAAATAATTGCTGTGAAAATGGCAGTTAGCCAATTCAATCATTCAGCCAACCTGGTTCTATAATTGTACAATAGTCACTGTATTGCTACCTCTGGATAACTTCAAGAGAATGGCTCAAGCAAGCTCAAATACAAAGCCTTTTAGAAAAGCTCATACATGCTGTTATCCAGTGCTCTGTATGTGGCTTAATGCCTTTTTATATGTAACAAAATTGATTCCCTATTATTTAAAAATGATAGCTTATTAAATCAAAAACTGCCCTGGACCCTCCTGCAAAAGACTAAATCTTCATCAACTTTTATTCTTACCAGATTTTACTTAGCTTAAAAGTAAGAGATACTTGAGATAACATAGGTAACCTTCCTCATTGCTATCTATGGGAATGAAGCCTTAAGGAAACTAAGTTTATACATATAACTGTGTGTGTATGTGTTGGGGGGCAGGGGAAGGTTGTTTCAGACTGTAATTCTGCACTTTTCATGCATACTTAGGTGCTTTGAAATACTAACGGAAATCAATTTGAAACCTGGAGTTAACTAGTATTTTGGGGATCGTTCTCCTTTCACAAGTATAACAAGCAAGCAAAAGAAATCCTTCAGGGCCTGTTCATCAGGGTGGGTGATCTGTGTCACTCTTGTTTGACAACTAAAACCCTGAGTCTTATCAGAGATTTATAACCCTACTTAGCTTAGTGTAGTTCACTGTTGTATTTAAAAGATATTTATAAAAAACTTTCTGCACTTGCTAGTAAATCATAAACACACCAGTAATAAATCTGTCATTTCTTATGCTTAAAATACTTGTATTATCATTATAAGTTATGGAATTTATACCTTTAGGGATGGCTTTGCTCTTGAGATTGTAGGTAGCAGATGGCCCATCAGAATCCTCAGAAGATGCATGGAGTTTGCTGGACAAAACAAGGAGTTTTAAAAACTGAGGGGTACATACAGCAGCCACAGGTTTAAACCAGGATGCTCTCAGTTCGGCAAGTTTATATAACCTTACCCTTGGTGATTTTGGATATGGGGAAAGACCTGTGGGAAAAACATGCACCCCTCCCCCCTAAAACGAGGTCTTTGTATGTGAGGAACATCAAATCAAACGAGCATGTGAGCAGCATGCAGATCTGGGTTATGTATATTCTATTCTGCCTACACATCCTCGGGTTTTCTTATGCCACAGGCAGCCTGAAGTCACCCTGCAGCCTTTGGGCTGATAATCTACTTCCTGACAGTAACTAGCAAAAGACCAACGCTGCGCTCGGCTCTGCAGCAGACTCCAAAGAGCCCACAGGCACAGTGCAGGGTCAGCCTGCTGCGAGGCTGTTTGTTTATTCTGGTTGACATTTTCCTTTGTCAAGAATCTGTTCCTGGTTATTTAGTATGTACAGCCCTGCACATATCCTATCTATTTAACTGTCCTTAGATAAAAGTGGGTATTTTCCCATGTCAATAAATGCTCTGGTGTGAAGCTGTGAGCTGGCCTCACAGAGAACCATCCCCTGCTGTGTATCTCACTTCTGCATTGGGTTTTCTTTGTTAATCATGTGCAAAATAAGAAGGCTTTCTGTTTAGTGAAAACCCATCATTAATTTTTCATATGAGCACTAAAGTGTTGCTCAGAATCCTTAAGTGGCTTCAGAGAGAAAAGAATAATAAAACAAAAGAACTACACTTCTCCTCATCTTAGTTATTTGATATTTTTGAGAAAACTTTTTAATGCAAAATTACAGTTCTTTAAATTTCATGATGATACATTCATCCTGAACACTACATTCAACCTTCAACTTTGTCCTTCATTAGGAGGATTACACCTAGAAACTCCTACATTTTATCGCAAATGAGACAGATGTAATGCGTACTCTGTTTGGCCTCTGCATTAGGATTATCCCAAGAGTGGCATTTATGTTCCTGTAGTTCCTTGGTATAAATAAATATCAAAGTAGGAAGACCAATCTGTACTCCACAAGGAATAATAAAGTAAAATAATACGGCACTGATTCTGTTTGGGTTGTCTAAACGTGTTTTTATGATTGTATATGTTTATGGCTTTTTCACACAGCCACCATGAATTCCAGGCAATTAAAAAGGACATGAGTTCTAAAGCATTTTATAAGGGGCTTTGCTTTCCAAATGGTGTATATTAAAAATAGATTTTTTTTTTTTTTTTTACACAACAGGGCTACTGCAGAGTCAACAGACACTTCCCTTGCTTCAAAATACTCCTTCTTCACCCTGTATAACTAATCAAAATATTTTTCCGAGATAAGAAGAAATGGAGGGAAAGATTACTTCTACCCATACATGAGATATATTGCTAGCTTAAGCCCTAATCTGTGGGCCCCAGGTTTGAAGGCAGCTCCAGAACTAGTGTGCACCTTGCACTGGGTGTCTCAACTCACCTGCCCGGGTGCTGGGCCGCCTCCTTGTTCACAGCGGGAGGGTGCAGCAGCAGCCCGTGCAGGATCGAGAAGGACTCTGTGCTTGAGCACGCAGCGCCCAGCGGTCCCCAGCACCTGCCTGCGGAAGACAGAGTGTCAGGGATGTCTGCAGGGAAGGCAGCACAGACTTAACCGCACGCAAGCAGTTATGCTCTAACATACCTGCAACTGCCAAGATAATAGGATATTACAAGTCACTACCCAAAATAATACTTTTGAATAGATTGTTAAACTTTTTTTAAATTATTTGTATTAGTTGGGACTCAATTGCTCACAAAAAATATTTTTGTGACATAAAACCCTCTTATTTTCTTAAATAAGAAACTTTAATTTTCTAATTATTAATAGAAAGAAATCCACTTTCAAATGTTTACCTTCAAGAAATACTTAGGAAGAATACATGAAAAATGGATATAGTGTTCTCGAAGATAAAAATGAATCATTCCTCTCCCAGGTCAAGATATCCCTAGCTACAAGATTTCTTAAGCGACAAAAAACAAATTAAGGGAAAAGAGAAGGAATGATAAAGTTAAGGATCTTGCTTTCTCCAGTGATTTTTAGATTAAGATTCCTTACTATAGCAATCCATACTCTGCTTCACATATTCATCCACAGAAGTCTGTGGAACAACTCAGGAACTTAGGCATTTACAGCATAAAATTTCAAAAATTTGCCAGAAGCATGAAAGAATAATTTACATTAAGGAGTAGAACTACAGCAAAGAACTGCTCATAATACACCTAGACCAAGCACCTGAGACCTCTATGAGGTCTGTGATGCAGCACAGTAAAAACTGCACAGAACTTCTAGCTCAGATGAAGCCAGTTATTTCAGAGCACACAAATAGCAACAGGGATTTTCACCAGGGATTTTCTCTATTTTGGTCATAAGACCTTGCCTCTTCTGTGCTGTTCACTGTAGCTATGGTCCTTCTCCCTATTATATAACTATATTACTGGCTTTGTAGTCATAAAGAGAACGATTATCCTGTTGTGCTTAAGTGTGAAACACCAGCTGTGTTAATAGAAATGTACCATTGTGTCATTATTAAACATTTATATTATTATAGCACCAAGAGATCAATCATGTCAGGTTTTCTCTATTAAATTTTTAATGAATGATAGTCCCTGACAAGCTGACGTATCTGTGAAAGAGTAAGAACTGACATAAACTTTTATGTTTCCAGAGGAAGCATGTAGATCCTCCCCAGATCCCCTGTTGAGCAATGAGATCACTGTTACAGATTAAGTGCGTGCTCTGGAAATAACTTCTTCCAGTAGTGGGACCAAAGAGGAAAAACTGAAAACTAATAAACCAAAAGAGCTGAAAGTGCTTGCAAAGGCGAGCCCTAGCAATCAGGTCCCTCCCCCCGGGAAGGTCAGGAGGCAGGAAAAGAAGATAAAGAGGACGGGGAAGGGCCAGCTCCTTACCTGCAAATACCAGCCCAGGTTTGACGCGTTCATCCGAGCCGAGTTCCACACTCAGCCACACTCCCTCTCCCTAATTAACATGCTCATTGCGGCTGCCGGGCACCGGCCCCTCGCGGCAGGGCCCAGCTCCGCGGGCAGAGCCGCCCTGGCCGCGCAGCGCGCTCCTCCTGCTCGCCTGGGAGGGCAGGAAATGTTTTGAAAGCCGAACAATGAGGGAGATCTGAGAGCAGACAGCGCAGATAATGAAAAGAAAAAAGAACCATTACGTGGAAATGATTGTGGCTTTGTCACTTTCCCTTAATTTCCTCAGAAACTGGTAGAAACTGCTCCCTAGAAAATGTTTCGGAAATAACATCCACGGCGCCATTTCCCGGCCTCAGTCCTCGCCATTGTTTCCACGCTTTTACTTTTGATGACGAGCGGGTTTCAGTGGTAGCCCTTTTCATGAGTGCTCAGCGTGTAAATTATGCAGATTAAAGTCCATAATTTCAGAGTAAATTTCAAAGATTCTCCTCACCTTGAGATGTATAACAACCGCGTAATATTTCTATTTCATTCTTGAAAGGCTTTCTGATCAAAAATCTTGTTTTAAGTAATGCCCATAAAATCCTTGCTTTCACTTATGAAAGCAGAAATCTGAAGAATTAAATAACAAAGTTTCATCTTCATTTATTTATTTAACTCAGGTGGTTATACTGGTGTTCACTCTGTAATACCTAATTTGAAAGGAAACCAGTCTTGTAATTGCCAAGAGAGTGGGGTCTGTGGCAAAAACAAACTGCCCAGAAGGCACAATTCTCAAATACTTTGGAGATGAGTTTGGCTAAAGCAATTTACGTCAATAAAGAACTAAATTATTACCAGGGCTGATTCTGGAAAAAAAACTCATCGATCCACACTGAAACAGCGAGCGCTGCATGTAAGGGATAAGGATTCAGCTATTGGGATTTTTATATTCAGGGCTCAAGGTTAGGAAATAATTTCCTGTGTTGTAATTTTCATTTGAGAGACTTTCCTTACTGTTCATTACTGAATCCACTGGCAGGTTTCCCTGCAATACAATGGAGAAAACTTTTCTCGTTCCACAAATAGATTTTAGATTTCAGATAAAATTCATGCCAAATGTTGGAATACTCTCCCATACAAAACTCTCCCTACCTACGACAAAACACCCCCCGAAAGTCCCCAGTATCTGGAATACCAGCATTCACTGGATACCTAATTTATATAAAACAAAACAGCTCGATCAGGAGAAGCCGAACACAACTGGACGGATGGCAACGCGTCGCAGTAAGGATGCAAAAGATACACGTGTGCGTGTCCGGTTGCATCAGGCAGACACATCTCGACACATTTCTTGCCTGAACTCCCAGACTGCTGAGCTGATGGCTACACCAAGTCAGGCAAAGGCCACTCTGTTTCATCCTTTTTAAAAACTGGTGTTTTGGCTCTTACCAAATGGCTCTGATTTTGAAATTCAGTGCCTTAAAATGCAATGCCATTTTTTGAAACAAGCCCAGCCAATCTTACTTGCATGTTTTGAAATTAACCCCCAAATGTTAAGATAGTACCAAAACAGAGAATTAAATAATGTTATCTCGAAGATCACATTGACCTTCCTATTTGTGCTGTAGGACAACTGAACAGCGGAAGGGTGGCTGAGGCCTGGCAGCTATGGGGTCTGGATTGCGATGCGCCACGAGCCTTTGCACTAGAACCTGACAAATCCCTCTCATTAATAACAAATGACAATCTAGCTAGAGCTACAATGCACGTTACATTTAATCAATTTGCTATTTGTATTCATTATGTATATCTTCTATTCTAAGTCATGAAAAATTGAAAAGTAATTACAACATGGAAGAGCATTGCAGATAACAGATGAGATTAGAAGAGTTAAAGTACTATTAATTGGTCAGTTGTGCTTGTCAGTGAAGTGATTAAGGCAGGGAACAAGATAAGACCAACCTATGCCTTTGAAGTAGAAATGACTGGGGAGATAATCATTCACACCGTACACTGGTTATGACCAAAGATCAGTCACTTAAATGCAGGTGGTGTTAAAAAAAGCTCTATAAAGCTTCCAACTACTGCTATTACTTAAAGTGAGAGCATCTTCACTGAGTATAATGTGTTATTGTAGTTCCTGACCACGCTATAAATAAGTCTGTCAGCATCTTCATATAACCCCTACCTGCCAGGTGCTGCCAACTCCTCACTTTTACATTTGATCAGCCTCAGAGAGAGCTGTGACTGTGAGCTAGTGAGGCTAACACCTTCTGCATTTCAGAAAAACACTGAAAAGTAGAACAGCCAAACTACCTTCGTTTAATGAACAAATACAGAGTATTTTTACTTGTTAGTTTATAAGCATTTTATTAAACCTATTAGTTTGCCTGGAATTGGAAAATTCCAATGTGTTCAAGTCAATGTGCCACAAACATGGATGTTAACAAAGGGGCAATGTCAGAAATAGTAAGAAAAGAAGGATGCCTTGAGGACGACAGAGGAAAACGTTAATCTTCCCAAAGGGTAAGTGAAGCAGAAAACCCAAGGTGTGTGGTTGCTCATTACTTACTGGTATATGTAAAAACAAACAAATGAGGATCCAGATGCAAAAACAATTAACATGCCTAATTTAATCTTAATAGAACTTGGATGTCCACAGCCAAAGCCATAGTGCTGTTACTGCTTTACTGCTCTGTCTCAGGGGTGACTTGGAAGTCACTTTTGATGCATTCTCTGAGCTCCAGAGCTTCAGCCAGGACAAATGGAGCAGTAAGCTCAAAAGGAAGCCCCACCACAGCGGGAAGCAGGCACCCCAAAGGCCAATGCTATAACACCCTGGATTGGGCTGCTTTAGAAGGCAGCTGGGGGCTGACTCCAAAGCCTAACACCTGAGAGAGTGCTCAGACAAGTAGACTGAAGCCCAGGCTGGTCACCGGTGTATGGCTGCACAGTAAAGCCTTCTAAAAATAAAAACTGGATTAAAAAAAAATGCAACAAGTTCTTAATGTAATTCCTGTGCTTCAGAATTCCTACCAGATTTACAATCACACTTTAGGAGAGGCAATGGTTAGGGGTGCCCACTCTGCAGGGTCACAGGTATAAACTTTAAATGGTCCCTGTTGAAGAGGGCAACTTTAAGGTTGAATCGGAACAGAAAACAGAGTAATTACACAAGAACAGAAAAAGCCATGGCTGACAATCCTTTCTTGAGAAAAAGAACCGTGGTGACAAGGGAGGGCAAAAGTGCAGAAGAAAGTGATGACTGTACTGCAGTGACATCTGTGAAGTATAGTTTGGTCATAAAACTGCTCAGCATTAGCAATTATAGCAGCGTTTCTTTGACATTGTCCCTGAAGTTTAGCAGGAATATCAATGATTTCATAATGAGAGCTATTCATTTTGCAAAGGTTTTTTTGTAAACTATCATGAGGAAAGGCATCCTCAAGACATTAACAAATATAATGAAAAAGAGGCAAAAGGTATAAAGAATTCTAAATCACTGCATTGTCTAAATATTAATGTAACTAAATGCTAAATGACTGGCTGATTAATGCTTCCTTTCCCTGAAGAAAAGAGAATCACTAAAACAATATTAAAAGAAATATAGTAGTGAACAAAATCAGTGATTACATGGGAAGCAAAGTACCATAAAGCTAGTGCGCTTTCTCAGGCAGCATTTGATCTAGAAAGTGACAGCTACAGCAATCCAACTAGGCAAGACAAAGTCTTTCTTACTTTCACATAAAATATTTTTTTTATCATTTAAGTACCTTCTCAGAAATGTGTGTGTGTGTATACATTATATATTATATTCCTAGTATATCCTATATATTATATTCCTCATTAGCAGTGGGCACAGAGTGTGAAAATTTCTGACTTAATGAAGCCATTCTAGAAAATAGTTTCAGACTGCCAAGGAGTTTTTTAAAAAAGATTGTTCCAAAAGATTGGAACTGTTTATTTTGCATCATCCTGCAGTCAACAGAAACCTAACAATTTCATGAAATAGTACAGATATAAGCTTTTTGAAGAAGAAGTTGCACCTGTTAGAAGCAGATCTACTCTGGAGACCCTCTCTTATGGAGAACAGCAATAACTACGTCACGAATACAAGTACAAGGACAGCTCGAGATAATTCATTATTGTAAACAAACAAACAAACAAACGAGGGCAAAGCTAAAAAATGAAGTGATATATAAGGATGGGATTTTTCTGCCTCATTTGAACTTCAGATGGGAAAAGAAGATTTTTTGGTATTTTATAGGATACTACTAGTCAGCCTACAGATGACAAAACATATTAACTGCTAGTCTTTCGTAGTGTTTATTTAGCCAGGAAGATCTTAAATCCTGTTCTGCACATCAGCAGACTGCTGCCTCTGTGCAGAGACTTGCTGTGGCCTAGTGCAGGCACAGCAACTTAGGGGTTTAGGGTTGGGGTTCAAGCAGTTATATTTTATATACAAATAACTCTTGAATTATTAAAAATATTAGGGGATACACATACTTAGTACCATGTATCCAGGCCCCTAGATTTCTTAATAACTTGTAGGACTTGTGTTTATTTTGAGAGGAATTTATCATTTCATACAAGCATTTCAAATACTTGTATGTACTCAACTTCTATTGACTCACAGCTGGTTAGAAGTAATTATATGATTTCTCAATAAGCATCAGCAGTCAGCCATAAAGTTCAATTATTTTGACATGAGAGATCAATAACAGGAATCTGAAGCAATTATAGGCCCACGATTCAGAAGCTGCTTGGCTAAAAATGATCATGCAGTGAATCAGTCCCTGCCGTCAGCTACAATATGCCTCTAAATTCAGTAAGTGGTGCGGTTCCTCACATCAAAGCCCGTGTAATCAATGGTTTATGCTATTGACCTAGGCTGTTATTACTTTGCATTTCCAGAGCACACCTCTCACCATGCGGATGCTGGACAGAACATGTTCTTTCTCAGAGAAAGTCTGAATGTAATATTGAAATCTGCTATCATTCATAACTGTGAAAAGCACAGAGAAAACAGTGTACATTCACGTCTCTCAAACCAGCACCAGCACAGTTTCTCATGTTAAATATTGACCAAACTCCTAAGTCAACAAATTCCATTATTGATCTAATAATGCCAGTGCCAGCCCTCATCTTTACAATCACTTTTGCTCTCCTATTCAGGTATTTTCCCTACTCCTTCACCCAATTATTTTCACTCACAGTGTCACTGTGTTTTTAATCTGTCATTGCAATGGTGCATGTATAATCTTCAAGTGTTAACTGGACCCAGCTTGTTCACATCAGTCAGGTAATCCCTGAAGGGGAGTGCCCATGTGCTGGCTTGAGGGTCTGAACTTGCTGTGCCAGGAATTCTTCTCAAATCAGAGGTGAGATCTGCAAATGGAGCTCCCCATGATTTGCAGAAGAGCCATTTCCACAGGACAGTACCCAAGTGCTTGTGTCTGTGTGCAAGAACACAATGATAGCTTTTTTTTTTTTTTTGGTAGCATTTCCTTTAAGTAGGCCTCTTCAGAAATTTCAAGGCCCATTAAAGATAAAATGTGTCAGCAGTTCAAGGCCAGCCAGTTCTTCAGATGAATCCTCCAATTTTGGCATTATTTGCATCCTTTCTCCAGAGGTAGAACATTTATTTCTTGAAACTGGAGCCTGACGACTGGGGCACAACCAAGGTAACAAAAGCGGGCCTCAGCACACCTTTGTGAAAGGGAGGTAATAGCTGCTGGACACCGCTGTGCACACTGAGCACTAACCTGTGTCACCTGCCATCATGTTTGCTATTCCATACAAATCCACTTATTCTGTTATTGTTTATTCTCTTCTTTTGTGATTTATTTATTCATATTGGAAAATATGAATAAATTTCATATTGTCAAATATTCAATTGTAAAATTGGGGGTGAAGTTATTTTTCCTTCCTCTGGCTCTGTGGACTTTATCTGTACTGTTCTGGTTGTGCAAGAGCTGACAAATCCATCCACTGGGAGACAACTAATTAGTCATAGAGGAGCTTAGGACCAGTTCCTAAGGAAGGAGGTAATGTCATGGTGGCAAAACCTGTCCTCTTTGCCTGAGCAACCTGAGGGGAGAAGGACTGTTACTGCACAGGCCAATCCATTTGCATGACAGAAATGATACAGACTTGTCAGGCATGGAAAATGTAATAATCTAAAAATATTCAAAGAGAAAGTCTCCAAACAGTGTTTACATCTTCACAGGCAGCACTCGCTTCCAGTGCTACAAACGAACCAGCGTAGCAGCAACTAAGTGATGGGCAGTTATTTAATGAGTTAATCTCATTAGAATATTTGAACTCTCGTAAGAGGCTCAACCCATTAGCTACATGATAGCTTTGAAATAAGCCTTTCAAAAGGACTATAAGGATATATTAAAAAGTGGTTAATACACTGTGAACTTTACCAGCATTCCCATCTGGATAGCTGTCAGGCAGGGAGAAGAACAGGAGGTTGGTCCTGGTAAACGTGCATTAGCTAATGACTTGGCAGTCACTCCTCGGGCCTGCCACGTATCATCAACAGTCTGGATTCCTATTGCTTGGTATTCGACATAGTTTATTTGTTTCCCAGTTTCTAAATGCTTTAGCTTTACCTGATTCAATATTTAAACCTTGACTGGTCTTATTTTGTATATAACAAAAAAAATTCAAATTATTTAACCTCACTTTCTCTATAGTAATGGTATTCCCTCTAACCTTCTTTTTTTTTCCTGAGTTTAATCCCAATCTGTGTTTATGTTGTTCGTGTCCAACTAACTAAATTAAGAACAGCAGATTCTCATCCAGAACAAAACCATATTGCTATTTTCATTAAGTATAACAACATCACTTACATTCTTTTGGAATTTAGGTTATTTAACTAGTTTCTTCTCTTTACGTACATTAACTTCAGTAGAATAATTCACATCAATAAAGTGAACAGTATTTGACCCTGTAACACTAAATGAAAGGCATTAATAGAAAAACCTAGAGAATATCTTTCAGAAGTAATTAAAATCTCAGGGCAGAAAATTTTCTTCCATCATCATAAATCACAATGAAATGTGGATACCTAAAATCTGATTATTCAGATCTGCTCACTGAAAGCAGTCAGGAAATGTCTGCCACTTCTAGGTTGCAAACATTTAGTCTATGGTTTAAAAAGCAATGATAGAAAGGCTTCTTACTGTCTTTAACTGTTAGTAATGCATTTTCAAGAGTTTAGGGAACATTATTAAAGTTCATTTCCATGCTGCAGCTGCAGGAATTGGAATTATGAAAGTGAAGAAGCTGTAAAACTGAAAAGGTCAGGAATGACATTCATCTATTCTAGCTGTCAGATCAAAGGAATGTTAACAAAACTAGTCCTGGGTAGAAAAGCTGATTGTCTATGTGTATTTCGGCTGCTCCAATACATGTACGGTACTGTGGCTAATCTATAAGAAAGACCACAGTGGAAGAGCATACAATTTTTGGAACAGGTCTTGTAGCCCAAGAACCTCAGGCCTCTGAAGAAGCTGGCTCTAATGGTAACATAGACAAATGCGTCTACAAAGCAGCCAAATGTTTCAAGCCAACACTTTAAGAAACCAGAGTATGAATGAAGTTCAAATAATTCTGGAAGCGGAATGCAGTTTTCAGAGCACTGGAAGTATGGAGCACATTTTATGTTTTACCTCTAACATTGTATTCCCACAAAGCACATTTCTAAAATGACTCCTGCCAAGGCATGTTTTATTATAGCAACATAGATAAAGTCTGTATCACAAACCAAATGTTCTGCAGATGACCTGGATTTAATAATCCCACAGTGTGAAGGACCTTCTCTTCAGCAGTCAGTGCAAATGTAAAATGCCTAAACACAGATCATCAGTGAAGGCTGAACCTAGGACCTCTGCAGTGTACGACAGACCCTGACATGCCCTGAGAGAGCTCTCAGCAAGGAACAGTTAGTCTGGTGCTTCCCATTACACAACAAACACTGCCCTGCCCAGACGATGACACTCCACAGCAACTGAGATCAGGGAAAAGCTCTTCAGGACCTACGACATACTGCACATTTAAAAAAACCTCCATGCTAAATCTTCTCTAGGCAAGTCCCCTGCAAGTCCCTCTGGCTCTCTTCCCTTGCTGTTTGGTTTGCTGTGTGACCTACATGCTGGACGTGTTCTAAGAAGTCTCTGCATACAACTCACTTTCACATGTAGGTGAGGGTCAGTATCAATACAACGGTAATCACATACTGCACCACATACCTCACTACACTTTTTGATATATCATGTGTTATGTGATATAGATGTGGTAGAAACAATCTAACATGACTTCTGACAACATAATACTGGGTCAGTGTGTAGTGTTCTGGTAACTTGTTCTTAATCTTTCTATTGTTCTGACTTTCTTTTCATTCCTATAGAGAAGTATTGCAAAATCCAGAAACAATTTGAACAATTCATGAAATATTCAGGTGTACAGTTGCAATCTTTAAATAAATGGAAGTGACCTTCAAAACAGACGTCCCAAAGATTAAGGACTTCGCAAAAGATGGCATTTGTCACTAATCAATGATTCACAGAAATTACACTCTCCTTAAAAATGAATACAAAGAAGACCTTTCAGAATTATATCACTTTAAAGTAAATCATTCACAAAACCCAAAGAAAGCACATTACTGAGCTAACAAAATAACAGAACAAAGTATCCAAAAACCCCCAAAAGTTTAACCCTTGTTTTTATCAGTACCCACGTCTATGTCTGGTGTGCTGGAAAGTCATCCTCATATCCACCTGCTATTCCCAGGGGCTAGATGGTAGTATCGTCATTAACTACATTTTTTTTTTCAGCTGCTTTATCGTACATGAAAATATTTATAACACTCCACAAATGTATTTCCTTTGTTCATAGTCACATAAATATCTTGGGTTCTAACTGGGTCACTCTCTTGGAACAGATGTAATCTCAGCAGAATACCATGAGAAATCTGGGCTACATTAATGACTGATCCAATTACCATAGAAATCTCTAGAAAACCCAGATTTATTAAGAACCATGAGATTAGAATTACGATGTACTTTTAGGGGTGAGCAGATGGACAAGCCAGTCTCAGACTCTTTATGGGGGCTGAAGCTCAACCAGGGATACCTACACCATGGCACACGCATTTGGAGGAATTCACATTCTGTGGATATGATAAAAAGGACGTAGGTTCACAACAGACCTAGGAGGACTGGATCTAAACCAACCCTGTCCTGGCTAGCAGCAAGGCTTACAGAGTGCTGGGAGGACATGCTGATAGAGGAAAAGGTGTACAGAAGGGAATGACAGAGCAGGCATCAAGAAAGAGGCAGCTTTTCATCCAAGAAGAACATTTATACAAAAGACGTATATGTGTATGTTATGTATATATAAACATTTTAGTGTTTAGTATCAGTCCCTCCTTGAAAGGCTATATTTTCTCTCCCAGGAAGGCAACAAAGTCCTGCCAAGCGGCATCCTGCTCTGTGGCGCCAGCATACCTGAAAAGGTTCTGCATCTCGGCACCCAGGAAAAGAGAAAGAAAAAATATATGAGGAATCCAAGTATAAACAGCTCCTTTTCGCACACTGAGGACAGGTAAAATTTCAGAGCATCCTGACCTGTGACTGACAACAGGCTTCATCAGAGGGCCCTGCCTCTAGTGAAATGGCATCAGTGAGATCTCCCATTGAGGTAACTTGGAACTACGAGGGTATCTGAAGTTAAACATTTAGATAGTTAAGACCTCTACTGACTCAAGGCGAGTTTTCAGCTAAATATTTTACCTGGAACGATATAATAAGCAGAAAGGAATATTTCTCATTTATAGATCTTGCTGCCTGCTCCAAGCCAGTAAACATTTACATTCCAGCCAGTCTGATAGCTAATGTGACCTTTCTCTTGTACACTTTACACCTGTTCTGTATTTTCCTTTCAATATTAACATTCCTTCCAGTCCATCTTACATTAACAAGCAGTATTTAAATATATGCAAATTTCATATTTTAGCTGATGTTTTAAGAAAATTTTTAAGGTCACCCTGTTTGATCTATCATACAGACATAGCAAATTTATGCACCATATATCCTCTCTACTTGTTTTTACCTACATCTGTCTTCTCTGATTGCATATGAATGGACTTATTTTCTGTTTTAAATAAAAGATTTATGCCTTAGCTGTCAGTTTGCCTTTATTTGAAAATTTCTAGAAGTCTATATTAACTTATTAGATTTAACTGCCCATTGTGTGTCCCAGTGATAGAACTGCATTTTCCCTTGAGGACAGAATACATAAACAAAATGCTCTCAACTTAAAATAAAGAATATTATTACTTAGACAGTATAACACAGTCAGTCCGGGATACAAAAGCTGGTGTTGTCGTTTTTAACTTATGATGGTGAGTAATGGGAACTGACTTCTAAATCTGACAAATCCAGGAGATTTGGAAACCACAGAAATGCTTTGGAAAAATAAAAAAAAGAGAGAGCATTCCCCAAAGATGTCCCCTACAGTTGGGTTAGTAAATAAGCTTTCACAAATATTTTTGTATATCTTCATGCATATTTCATTGAGCACTGCTGTGAGACACAACTTGATTGATCTCTGAAATGCCTGTATTTTTATGAATGAAAGAGAAACCAGAATCTGCCCCACTATTTCCAGCTAGAGGCCTGTTTATTAATTCAATTTTGTATTTCACACCTTCAGTGTGACATGTTCTTTAGTGCCTTTCAGCAATGCTAAATTCATAACATTGTTTATTTATTTATTTTTGAATTTCAGGGGCTTCCAATAAGTGATAACTGACTGACTGCAGCTGCTGTGTTGGTCCTTGCAATGCCCAGGAGAGCTGAGTTCTCAGATTTGTGTGTGTGAGGACAGGGAGAAGTTAATCTTTTCAAACGAGTTCATATATTTTCTCCTTTTCTCCATTTTTCATTTCTAGAAGTACCTGAACTTCCAATTCACATAGGCTTGGACAAAATCTATGCTCTTAGCTCCTACACCTCCAATTCTATATGCACTAATTTTGAAAGGAATTAGTGTTCCTTTAGCAAGAATGTTCACAGCATAACTAAGATCTTGCAGTACAATGGTGCTACAGTAAAGCAAACAAAAAGCTGAAGAATAGATATTTGCTTGGCTATTTTAGTAAATTTTCAGCTGTATTAGTGGTATACTGTATCCTGAATCACTTAAATATTGAACATCATGGGCACAGGTCTCTTGAGGAGAAACAGGAATTCATCATACAAAGAAAGCAAACACATATATCTATATGATGGCTTTCATCACTCTCAGAATATCAGTTGAGAGATTAATAGCTAATAACATCCTCTACCCTCTCTCATTCAGGGGAACATAGCAGCTATTTAATATGGAAAGAAATGATAACCAAGAGCATGGTGACATTTAAAAGAAAAAAAAAAGAGGTAAGTAACAGAGGCAAAACAGGGTAAAGGAGCTGAACCTGTTCAGCAGCCTTCAGTTTGTGCCACTATACGTACAAAGTGCTAACAGATCTATGCAATCACTGCAGTTATTAGGCACTTCTAACTCTGCTCCTGTAAAAATTAAGTGAAACTACCACAAAGCACAATCTCCATATATATGACACTGTCAGTGTAAAGTGGAGTCTTCATCAAGTTCTTAATCTCTTCAAGACAGAAATCCTCTAAGAAATATTTTAGAAACAATCATGAATATGACGCCCCCACTATCATTTCTAGACAAAAAATAAACACGTACTGCACAATGTCTCATTTGGCTCAGTGTGAATGCACCAGAGTTCACACTCATTTACTATTGGGCAGGTAATTACTTACAGAGCAGGTTCTCTGTTGAGGGGTAGTAGTAAATCACTAATTCCAGTCAATCACTTCTGTTGGGAAGCTTGTGCAGTATTAAATCCTGGACAATGGCCATTTTAAAGAATACAAAATCAGAAATGTAACAAGGTAAAACCTGCAAGATGGTAACCGTGCACTAATAAGCATGTTGAGGAAACGTTTAAATTTAAGAAGACTCTATTATCATAATAGTTATTTTGTTACAGAAAGCACCTTGGAATACACAATCGATTGTACCAACCATGGCTCCTCTGAAGAAAGCAATGTCATTTTGATTTAACATGTAATTAATGAATATATAAACCTTGGACAGAACATTAAGATACTCCTGTGCCAAATAATTTATCATTCCTTCCACGTTTACTCCTGTTAATGATAAATGTAATTAATATTTCACGATGGCATCACATCATATCTGGGAGCAAAAAGGCAACCTTCTATTTCTTCCTCATTATAACCCTATAGTTATAGGTACTGCCTACAACTGACAGATAATCCAGAATATAATGTTTCTGTGCAGGTACAGATTAGAGTTTGAGCATAGCATATATTTTAATTGTAAAAAGGCTTTTATTCTCTGATCTATATGTATATAATGTATTTTATATAAATATAAAATGTAAATATAAATATATGTACATGTGTGTACGTATACAGGTATATGTTATAGTAGAACAAAACAAAAAGTTACCAAAGCTCAGCCAACCGTTTTTCTGATTTGACAGCATTTTGAAAACTAGCATTTGCACTAATGTCTTGGTCTCTTCAATGTCACTGAACATATGCCAGGGCTGTGGAAAGAGAACAAAGCATGTGCAGACTGTCTGCTTCTGTCCACAGAGAACAGTACTGTGAGTAAAAACAACTCAATGAAGATTTAAGTCCTAATTTTACTGCAGAAAACACTGGCATTTTTTTAAAAAGCTTGAAGCATAATCAAGATATGTGTTGATGTGTACAAAATTAAATTGCACGAAACCCTATGTTGATTTTTTTCAGGGTGACATGTCTCAGGAATCCACATATTTCAGCAAAGGGTTTTGTGAGAAAGAGTCTCTAATAAAGAAATTGCCTTGGGATCCTGCTACCCTGCTACCAATTATTCAGAAACAGAGGCATCTCTTCACAGTTGTCTCCTTGCTCAGCATCCTCCAGCACAGCCACAAATTCTTCACCCTAAATAAATTCTAACTATACTTACTATTATCATTTCTTCTCACTCAAATAGAAAAAGAAAAAAGCTTTCAATAATGTCATTGGTCTGACACATTTTTGTACAGTCCTTATGAGAAAACTAGGTTGTGGAAAATTCTCCCAGTGTCCCAGACAAAGGCGGCTCCACTTTCTCCCCTTCTTCAGAGCCTGCCTGTATTCCCTACTATTCCACCTACAGTCCTCAGGTATGTCCCAAGTCAGTATGGGTTTGTCAGCTGGGATTCACTTGTTTCCAACAGCTCCAAATATTTTGCAAATGCCCATACCTCTCACAATTTGGATACAATCTATAACCATTGTGAACCTCAGTCATACCCCTTCTCACATCACTCCTCAGTGCTCAAATAAATTCAGGAAGATCTAAGTCCCTAGTAAATGCTAGTGTTAGGTTCATAAGAAACAGCTAAACTGCTAGGACCAATGCATCACTAAGGAAAGTATCCTGATTCTGACAGTGGGCAGCACCCAAAGCTTCAAAGCAACACATTAAAAAAATCTATCATATAATCTAAACAATAGGAGTTCTTATTAACTGTATTTCTGGATTGATCCAACAATCTTTTTTTTTGCACAAGAGACAACTTAGCAGGAAAGGACAGCATATGCCACAAGTTTAACTTGTGCTTGCAGCAGTGAATGATATTTATACCCTTGCACCAATAGCCACAGACTTATTTGCCAGCTGCTGCACTGTCACCTTGTTCGGAATCCCACAAGGAAATCTTTTTCATATTCATGAACACTGCATTCATTTCCTAAGATCTAGCAAATCCTCACTGAAGCTATGTGTTAGAATATAATTGATTCTTTAATTGCTTAAGATCAACAAAGCCTTAATTCACTGTAGAGACTGTGGTATTTCATTCACAGATAGACAGAAACACAAAAGACATTACTACATGTGGCTATTATTTCAATCCATTCATTATAATTGTTGAAAAGATGGGAAATATTAAATTATTGTTAGATGTGGACCTACCAATCTCCATTAGATTTTACGGGACTATATTATGATGAGTACCTTTACAGAAAAAACATCTCTGTGCTTTATAAGAAAGCGAGTGTTAAATTGCAGTGGTGGTAAGCAGTGAAGGTTAGTCCCATTCATGCTAATATGACCTTCAATTAGCGAAGTGCACGTCTCGAATTCAGCCGTTTTATCAGATAAATGCTATAGGATGAGGAAATGTTGGTATCCTAGAAAAATTCTACTTTGAGGTGACCTTCTACTTAGCCAGGCTCATTAGGCAAAGCTGCACGATTGTGCAGCTTCTTCATGTCCTCTCTTCAGAAGGTTTTCAGGAAACCTCAAGCTGCAAATAATAATTTAACCCACAGTTTCATGGTAATACCTAGCAGCTTAGACAGTTAACACATTCATCTTGGGCAAGTCCCCAGAGATGCTGGTTTACAGTTTTGTAAGTAAAGGCCAATAGCTTTACTTAGCAGCAACAGCTCGTGGTTTTTACCATGAAAACACTGCAAACCCACTTGGGCCCAGATTTTTGAAGAAATAAATGCTATTGAGACATCCTTAAATCAGCAAGGAAGAATTCAGTTTTCCCCTTATTCTCAGGTACCCTTTTGGGGCTGGGTAAAGTAGTTTTCTCACCAAAGTGCCCAAATAGCCACAGAGCTCTTCTGAATATCTGACTACTAATTTTAACATCTAAATAACTGAATCATAAGATTTTTTTTTCTTTCTTCAGAAACACAGCACTTTGATGTACAAACAAGTGGAGATGCATATCGCATTTGCAAGCCCTGACATGTAAGCCCATTTGTAAGCCCTGACATGTTCAAAGAAGTTGCGGCTGCTAAACAAACATTTACCCAAGTCAGAAAAAAAATAATGAGATGGTTACTTGAAATTTCTCTAATTTTTTGATAAGCCTTTACAGCAGCACCCTGTAGGCAACAGAGGTGTTACATATACTGCTTATTTATACACAATCATATTCCATTTATATCATGTACCCGAATACAGAGAATTAAATGAGAGAGATCTTAAGGCACCTAAGCAAAAATCACAAATGGAGCCAAGAGATCTTAAGGAAACAATTGGAAATAAGCACTTAGGATAAGAACACCGTAAACTTCACAGACTGAAAATGGTGCTATGCTTTCGTAACACTCAGCTTTGAAGAACTGGTTGGAAAAAGAGGACTTCCCAGGGAAGGACTAAGACTTGGCACGGATGGAGGGGGAGGCATGGAGAGAGACAGCTGGCGTATGTTGCTGTCACCTGCTGAAGTCAGCTGAGCTGTAGCAGCTTACACCAGTTAAGGACTTGGCTCTGCAAGCCTAATAGAGAGGGTGACATAACTGACTGATACAATTAGATCATGATGGATTCTTGGTGCAGCAAAAAAAGCAGCTAAGGAAACTTGTATATTGTACATACATACGCCACTTCTTCCTTTAGTTTGCTAAGTTCTCAGGTATTTCCTGGTACATTGTTTCTTTCCAAACTTGTCTCCTCTTCTGAAATTATTCCATTTGTGTCCCTTCTTGGCTCTGCTTGCCATCACTGGCCCTCCTTTGGTGCTCTCCCCTTCAGCGAGCATGGACGCGAGGGTATTATAGCACATCTGGAATATAGGACTGTTAATATTGCCTGCACTTGCAAGCAGGAGTCTCTAGAGCTCTACAGCTTTTTTTCATTAATAATATCAAAATAACTGTCTGGATCAACATTTAATCTGGTAAAGGGTAGCTAGTCTTTTAAATCAGAATTTACTCCAAAGCCTTGAAGAAGTTTTCGCACCTTCATATAACCTTCATAGGAAATATTTACACTGCTTTTGTAAAAAAACAAACTCATTCAG
>JAWLRI010000967.1:112421-128340 GCA_034781795.1 Crypturellus tataupa | reverse complement strand
TCTGAAATTATTCCATTTGTGTCCCTTCTTGGCTCTGCTTGCCATCACTGGCCCTCCTTTGGTGCTCTCCCCTTCAGTGAGGATGGACGCGAGGGTATTACAGCACATCTGGAATATAGGACTGTTAATATTGCCTGCACTTGCAAACAGGAGTCTCTAGAGCTCTACAGCTTCTTTTCATTAATAATATCAAAATAACTGTCTGGATCAACATTTACTCTGGTAAAGGGTCGTTAGTCTTTTAAATCAGAATTTACTCCAAAGCCTTGAAGAAGAAGTTTTCGCACCTTCATATAACCTTCATAGGAAATATTTACACTGCTTTTGTAAAAAAACAAACTCATTCAGCCAGGTCCACAAATTTAAGTGTTAAACTGTCCTCCTCTTACCTGTCCAAATCACTAGTCCTCAGGTCCCCAAATACAACTGTGACCACAAGTTTCAGGTGTTTTGCATATTTCTGACTGGAAGTGTGTTTTTTTGTTTTTTTTTTTCTTCTCCCAAATTCTATTAACTGCAGTAGGGAAATGACTCCCTTGAAATACTCTCAAACGCCACCTTCCATTCTGTGTAATTAACACAGCCAGTCGCCTGGAGAGCGCCTCTCGCAGCCGCAAGCCCCAGCTCCCTGCCCTTGCTGGTGCCCGAGGCCGGTTCGCAGCGCTCCGGCTGCGCCCTGCCTGGCAGGGGCTGCAGCGGTTCCTGCAGCAGCATCCCCATCTGCTGCCTCGCAGGGGCATAGCAGCCGCGGGAAGGAAATTTCCTTCTGCAAACACCACTGGCCTTGCATCTTTGTGCGGCAGAGCTCCCAATAACTTCATGTTTAGACTTTACCCATGACCTTTCCCACCAGTCTGCAGCTGCGTGCTCCCCAAAGCTCCTTTGGATTTCATGGGTTAACAACATTTACATGACATTTTCCTGCGCAGCAGCTCTAAAAGCTGGACTTTCTCTGCAGTAGCGAAAAAGAATAAATCCAATAAGGAAGAAACCCCTCCAGTGTGGTTATGGGTGAGCACGGCCACTAATGTAAGCCCTGACGTGGAGCTGCTCCTGCAGACCACCTCAGTGGCAGCAGGATAGGCCAGGGTAGCACCAACAGGGGGAAGCACCTGCCTCTCCTAAAACATTATTTCTAATTTTCACTTTCAGAGCAAAGTAATATCTCCGCTTCCTGAGATTTTATTCTGTAGAGAATTTACAGGCAATTAAAACATAGACTGTTCATTTCAAACACACATACGCACCGTGTGCGCGTGTGCTCATTGCTCGTGAGCATTTGTGGCAAAGTGTAGACCCTTTACAAAAAATGACATCCCTTCCCTTTGCAGCTGTTTGACAGAAGACCCTCTGAGAACTTAGAGGGCAGCAACAGTGACCCACATACCACCACCCAAGAAACAGCCCTCCAGATGGGGCTGAGGGGTTCTCATTCATCAACCAGCTGATTCTCTTGCTGGGGGCTTATAATCACTCCTGGTTTCACGGTTCTTCTTACTTCACTTGTGTTTGTAACAGCATATGTGGTAGTTGCTTTTATGCACAATCACATAAAATCATGTCTTGTACACAGGTAGCAAGAACAAGTGCTTACCAGTGTGGTGCATTTGTCAAACCAGTTACGTTCATTTTGGCAACGTACTTTATCAAAGCTGTATTGTGCCTGCAGCAAAAGTCAGCTGTTACAATGAACTGCTGTATACCCAAATTATAATATAAAAAATAATTATTCTCTGTATCTATTAAACTGCTCCTTATTTTTCAGGGTGGAATTAGAAGCACTTTCATAGAAGTATCCAACTTGCTATCAAATTTTTTAAATAGATTGGGTGTAGCACTAAATATGACCAAGGCAAAAAGTCAAGGATAAATGTGATGGTTTTATCCAAATAAAGTAGTGAGGCCTCTACTGTATATCTGTAGCAGACGGTGGGTTGTCCAGCTGTACGCATCAGCTTGGGACCTCTGGCTATTTAAGCAGACTCTGACATCCTGAACTCCAAAGGAACCACAAGTGAAATACCCAGTGGCCAGAAAACTGCATGGTTTTGTTGTAAACTTCAAGAGACTTCAACATTCCTGGGAGCTGACAGAACATGACAAGGGGTTTTGATGCAAACAGAATCATGTACAATGCAGTATTTTCCCATTTTTTACAGGCCCCATGCCTGTATCGTGAGGCCTCACTCTGGGAGGCAACAGATGAGTAAAAGACAGGCTCAAGACTAGGCCAAACAGACTGTATGATCACGGCCCAGTACTGCCTGCACGTGAGGCAGTGACATTCGTGCTCTGCTACCCTACAAGCAGTTCCTACGAAGAGTGAAAAATCCACTGAGCTCCACAACGAGGACCCCAGCTCGTTCACAGTGCGGACACTTCAGTGAGGCCTCGGGCTATCAATGCACATGAGACTTTAGCAACACTTTCAAACCTCACTTTTGTTCCTATTGCCTAGGGTTTAAAATACAGACTTGACGTGTGGATTTTTTGATTTATACAAGAGAGTTAAAGTTCAATATATCGATCTGAATTCTAAGGTTGATTTTATACAGTGTGCAGGCAAAGCATGCAGCTTCCTGCAGCTTCAGGTGCACAACCTTGCCATATTGCAATGAGCAGTTGTGGTATCTGCCACACAGATGATTTCTTCCCCCAACCTGTGCCAGCAGGAGCGTGCGACTGAACTATTGAAAGTGATCCCACATGCTGGATTTTAACCAACTCACTCCTTCCTCCAGGATAGCTCTGGAGAGCAGTCGAGTGTCACCCTCTGAGGATACGGCTTTCCCTCATCACGATGGTACCTGACCTTGTCACCATTTTCTCAAAACTTGACATGGTTAATACAGGGACTTATGTTATTGCACAGGACCAGTAGTGATGGATTTGGAAGGACAAGAGCCATAAACAGTCTTCCCACACCTATGCACTCAGAGTTGAAACAAGGCTCCGCTATTGCAGACATTTGATTTGCTGGAGAAGTGATGGGAAACATTTAGCAACTAATCTGTTTTATTATTGCAATAAATTGTCACGTAGCCCCCAGGTGTCCTCAGACTATAGAGCACTTCCAAAAGCCAAGAACGAATCATTAACCCATTACACAGGAAGAAAGCAGGACAGGGACACAGTGAGTTACTAGTAGAGACAGGAAAGAACCCTCCTCCCCAGGCGGGTTCCCTATCTAATACAATACACAGCCTTCCTCTGTCACCTACTGCTTTGTTCCTGCTTGTTCAGTCATGGAGAAATCTGTCTCATGAAATGAAACATCCCTCCCCAGAAACATGGTAGCTGCTAAGTTAGAGTACTGGCTTCACACAATCATCATGGTAAATGCCTTAGGACTGAGCCGTTCAACCTAGAGCGGAAAATATATTTTTGCTTTTTTTTGTCCCTTCCCACTGGGTATAAGTCTTTCCTGTCATTTTATTGTGCTAGTGAAAGCAAGTTTCACTAGAAACTGAATCCATTTACAAATATTTTGATAAATTGAGACAGTTACTCAGGAAAAAATGAATAAATATAAGCAGATAAAATATAGTGTCAGGAGAACAGCTGCTGCACAGACCCACAGCCTACATGGACTTCATTTTATTTATGCCTCTTAAAGGTTACATGGGTGTCTCTGACAAATAGAAACAAAATGAACATTACTCCTACTGGTAATAAATTAAAGAAAAACCTCAGATGATTAATCCTCCAAAATGTGCACTCCTGCCTTTTTTTTTTGGCAGAAAGATATACATGTAAAATTGTATTACCACTGCTCTTGTACACACTCACGTGTCTGATTCTATACATGTGGTTGGCAACTTCCTTTGAGATCGTCTTAGTTTCTGACTGGAACAAATCATTCTACATGTGCCTCCGTCCATCATGTCTGAAGTATCCTGCAAAGGGATTGCCATTAGAAGGTAGTGCAGCAAAACCTACTATCTTCCATCTAAAGCATGGCTTGCATTTTCATGTCATGTCTTGTTTTCTCTTCCTAATACTGCATTACCTATCTATCTGTACATCTACTGTATCTCTACTTTCTTGTGGGGCAGAGATCCTGCTGCCCGCCTCAGTCTACAAGCAAAGCTCAGCAAGTGCCTTTCTTACACTGAGCGACATGAACGGACAAACTGCTTCTCCATAAACAACAGCACTTACCACAGCTTCTCTTGACCAGGGACTTTTGGAGTGCCTCCTTTTGTAAAAAGCTGGCATCTTTTGCAAAAAGCAAGCTTTCTGAGTGACCACCTTTTGCAAAAAGTTACGACAGCTTATAGTACACACATACCATATTTTCTGATCTTCACAGAGCCCGAGAAATGCTTTTTGATATCCACACCCTCAAACCAACTCCGGAAAACCAAAACTTAGTAGAGGAAAACCCTGTGTGCACTGTCCTTTGAGGGTTCAAATAATCTTTTTTTTTTTTTTTCCACATGATACTACAGTACATGGGCAAAAACATCGCACTTTACTGGATCACCACTTAAACAGAGAATATAAGTGCAGGATGCTCAAGCAACAGTAAGAACCACTAAGCAGCCTTGCCCAGGCAGAGGTGTGTTACACAGTCTGGGATTCACACAGCAAGTTAAGTGCAGGGCACAGACTGACTCCTGCCTGCTCACAGCAAGAGCAGGAGGAGAATGCTCTCAAGCACTGCTGTGCTCAACTGCTCCGGGTCTTCAGACAGCAGCGCCACAGGGCTGCTTTACCCTTTTAAATATAAGGAGAGACCATGGAGCATGAGGTAGTAAAGAATTTAGGAGTGCCACCTCATGGCAAAAAAACTGGCAGTAAAAGTAATTTATAAACATCCTATTCAAATGTATAAGATGTTTCTTAGCGCGTGCTGTTCTCCAAGCACTTCTCTTGTCAATTCTACTTTGCAACTGATGAAAAGAAATATCTACAGTGTTTCATAATGACAGGGCACAGCTAGTTTAAGGCTGCTGATGAATAAGAAGGCCTTGAACACAGCTATGACAGTGCTACGGTTGTTGTTTGCCACATCGGAAAACAAATGCCAAACCACTTCATTCAGGGACTTCTATTTATCAATTCTCTTAAAGAACAGGAGCAAAAGACTGGGATGAGAAATAAAATCATGTGGAACATCATCCTCAGCACCAGGGGCAGCTTATTGGGAAGCAGGAGGCACCTGGAGTCAGGGAGCTCTCAGTATTGAACTGGTGTGTGGAGCTGCCTTGTCACTCATTACTGTCATGAGGATTGTAAAAGCAGCAGATATTTAGCTCATAGTTTCTTTTACTGTAGAAGTTGGATGGGCAACAGCTGACCTAGTATTTACTTTAAGAAAACCATTAAAAGTGTTGGCCACTGTCACTTGGATTATCTCGCATAATTTCTTCTTTCAAACTCGGCATTATATAAAACATCCCAATTTGCATTTGCAGAGATTAGTGACTGAATAAAACACTTTCTTGGATCAGCGTCAAAAGACTAAAAAATGCCTACATATTCCCCCAGAACTGTGGGAAAACATGGCACATCACAGCAAGAACAAGAAACCAAAGGACTTACCGTATACGCAGGGTGCGGCTACAGCCTCAGCAGCTACATGTGTCTGGTTGGAGGGTGGGTTTGATTTGGAGCCTTCAGAGCAGTTGGCCTGTGTACCACAAATCTCACCATCTGCTCCCAAAAGGGGAAAATACTGTGACTCTTACTCTTACTGCAACAGCTCTGCAATGAATTTTACACAGGAAAACTTTCTCAGCAGTGGAAAAGCTTTTTTGTCACTTTGTTTAGAAATACTACATGGGTGCATTCACCATAAAATTTCTTCATAATCAAATGTTTTCCAACTTTAGAAAGAAACTTGCACTACTGCTAATTAAGACAAATAGTGTCAGGAGGGTCTGAGAAAAATAACACTTTTACTCGTAAAACTTGATGACAACATCTGATGTGTTAGAGAGAAGTGATTACTCTGCAATGCCTGACATACAGTCTCATGGCTCCCTCCTGCCGTGTTCTGTACAGCCCATGAAGTCAACACAGCACAAATGAAGAAACAAATCAAGGACAGGGCTTATATGATTCATATTTCAATAAGAAGAATTAAAATAGGCAACTGCTTCCAGGCAAAGAAGGAAATGGTACTTGTGTAATATTCCAGCCCTGACCTCACTGGAACTTTGTTATACTGCAGATCCATTCCATCTCTAATTAGTGTATACGTTCACTGTTCAGATTCACCTGACTTTGGATTTATGACTTACATCTACACTATAAAAACTTAATGGCAGCTGAATATAAAAAATTGCATTCTTAAATTACATACTTCAGGAGATCTGAATCTGCAAATGCCTCTGTCTAGCACTGCCTGTTGCTACCCACATGTGCTAGATCCTGTCAGTAGAAAAGAATTTCTACTCTGACTTCCTTCCACTCTCCCTGATGAAGAAGAGTTCTGGAAATATTGTAACCATTTTCCCCTCCTGCCTATCCTGCAGGAGGCATCAAACGCTACTTTTTTTTTTTCTCTTTTTTTTTTCTTTTTTTCTTTTTTAAATTATGACCATGCTGTTTGCAGTTCTAATTTTAAACAGAAAAGTTTTCATAAATGGTGCTCCCTATCCCTCTCAGATTATTGCATTTGTTTTTCTGGTTTCTTTCTGTACCTGCACTGCAACGTGATGACTTTTTAGTTTTGTAATGATTATCAGGCACATCTGAGAGAATAATTTAGATAGAATTTATCCAAAAATATACTCAATGACTGTGAAACCAGGAGACTAGGGAGGAAATGTTGATCCTTTTTAATCCCACTGGCCTCATCTGCAGGGCCTCCTCACTCTGGAGGTCTCTTCCTCCTTTTAGGAGGCCCTGCTTTGGATTTTGCACGTGTATTTATGACTCTGCATACCCAAAGACAACTCTATGGGGTAACGAATAAGCTACCCTCAGGGGGCTGAACATCTTTGTGGACTCTGCTGGCTCAAACGCCACAATGGAGCTACTGCTAAAATAGAGAGGCAGAACTCAACAGTACAAATAAAAAACATATCAATTACTCTCTGGTCTTTTGAAATGAGTCACATCCATGACCAGCTGAAGTTATTTCAGGCATTAAAACAAACTGTAATAAAACAGAACAGAACAGGGCTCACCCCTACCAATTTTCTAAGCACATTTGTGAAACTTCCGAAACTGCCAAGTGTTGTTCCACTAATATCCTATTTTCAGAGGTGAGCCTACGTATAGGATTTTTTTTAAAGCACACAAAGCACATATGTACACAAATTGAACTAGTTTCCATTGCTCTAAACATTTCATAGTCTTTCTCTTCAGGGTAAAGCAGATAAAATGTGAAACCAAAATCAGAACAATGACATTTTGCTACTGTTATGCGCTTTGGATCAGTGTAACTATTTGAATAAAATGCAGCAGAAATTCTCCCACTGCTCCCACTAGTAAACAGCTTTAATTTTTTTTTTTTTTTTTTTGTACACAAAACTCTAGGAGAAAGGATAACAATAAACTAGTTGGCAAATAACATATTTGAAAAACATCATGACATTTCTGGTATAAATTGCCTGATGAACATTTGAGAAACTCTACCATTTACCAGAGATCTGCATTCTCAGCAAGCCTGAATGGTTGTCCTTAACCTCCTCCTCATCTGATGAAACACAGTGACCTCACTGAATTTTTTTTTCCATGCACTATTATCTGCATCCTCCTAAACTCTTCTCTCTCAATCACAAAGAAACAAAGCAACTGAAGAACTGCTAAAACGAGCGAGTGAAAATCAGAATGTGACCCAACACGCTTAGAAAAATATCAACCCAACAGGCTTAGAGAAATCACATCATACAGCCCTTTGTTTCTGGGAGCACACAGATTTGCCTTGGCGACAGGAACAGTGCGGTGCCAAAGCTGCTGTAGCACTAACAGCCTTGTGTGCGGCACAAAAGCACACAGTTCCTGTGAGAGACCTTGACATCACTGCCCAGGAGCCTACAGATTTCAGTACCACGAGAAACAGCTTGCTGCTTTTCTGTGCAGCAAAAATATTCATGGCTACCAGCTGCTGATAAGCACTTGCCAAAAATACCAGCTTCACTATGTGGCCAATATAAAGATAGTGACTTAGTAAACTGTTGAAGTGCATTTCTGAGATGATTCTTGCTAACTATGACCAAATAAGTAGAAATCATCATTGTATTTAAACTATTCAGTTTTGATGTAGGATTCTGGGTCTGGTCTGGTGGATGTGCTGCAGAGTTGCGCAGAAAAGAGACTGATTGTTCAAAACATCCTCTACTAGCCAGAACAACAATAAAAGCTGATTTTAATAAATATTTGTAGTGTGTTATATCAGTTATATATTTTAAGTGCTCTATGGTATGTGAATGAACTGCCCATGAGTATTAGCTTCATGGGTTGTCTGTAATTTTATAGAGCTATCGTCTGCTTATTACTCATGCTATAGAGCAGACAAAAGAATCCCAAAAAGCTGAGAGCTGCTCGCTCCACTGGACTGTCCTGCTCTCCTGCAGAGTGTGTGATATCACCTCTCACCCTGTCTACTCTCTAAAATACTTTGACATATTAAACATTAATAATGGCTCAACAATGCAAACTCTTATAGTCTCCATACTAGTCACAGTTCATGAGCTATGAGCGGACGTAATAGAATTAAATTAAGCTTAGGAACGGGTTCTTCCTTTATTCTGTTTGTTCATGTGTACTCTGTAGGAAGTGCCCGTATGATCTAGGGATAAATCAAAGCAACCTGAAGAATGCTGGAGGCAGCAAGCAGCTGGAAATAGAACCTTTGCTGGGTCGCCACATGATCTGTCAAGGGAAATGTTAAGATAAACTTTATAAATGTACACTTGGAGACACAAAATCCTCTTTTCCACACTCCATTTCTATTCTTGGACCTCTAAGGTTAATATTCAGGTAAAAATAAAGCTAATCTAAAATAATATCAAAGTCACCATCCCTTGACTGCTCTATGACTTTCATGCCAACTCCTCTAGAAATGACCAAAGGAGTGAGGTTTGCAGTGAAGCTTTAAAATTTGATTAAATTTTATCTTCCTTACAGACCATCCTGCTCTCAACATTGCACATCATAACATCATCTCTCTGCACTGAACTATCTCATCTGCTCTGAACTACCTGCAGTGAGGTAGTTCTCTATGTATAAAAATACTATGTATAAAAATAACAGTAACCTCTCCACATGCCTGTGACTATGTGATGTACTGCAGGAGATAAGCACCAAGCACTGCTGATAGGGTAGAGGGAAGTGCTCCTATAGCCCAGACCTCCATCCAAAGCTGTTTCTCATTCAGAAAGCATTACCTCACAGAAAACAAAGAACAAAACTGTAAATGAGAAAGAAATTTGCAGTAAACAAACAAAATAAGGACTTGGTCCTCACAGTTCAGAGCAGAACCCACCTCTGCCAACAGTTCAGCAATATTCAGTTTGAGAGTTTTCAAGCCAAATCAGGAAAAAGAGAAAATAAAGTTCTCACAAAACATGCCCACTGCATGGAAAATCTCTCCAACACACAATGTGAAGTACTTTGTATTTTCGAAAGCTATCAAGTAGATCTAGTGCACACCGATGTTAGCAGAAACTCTCCTACAGTTTTCTTAGGCTATTCCTAGGTTGTGTGTTTTAACTCTCTTTCCCCTTACAACAGAGAAGCACAGTAAATTTGAGAGGTTCTTCTTGCTTTGTTCCTCTCCTGGCTGCAGGCAGTGTGCACAGAAGCATCTTTCTGTCTTTTCCCATGTTCATCTTCGATGGGGCCTTTATTAAGCCCTCCTGGTTGTTACTGCTCAGTAACAGGTTTAATGACTGACAGTCATTCCTGATAGCATTTAAAAATGGCAGTTATGCAAGGAATTCACATTAAATGGACTTTAAGCCTTGCACAAGAATGTAGGAGCAATAATAATAATAATAACAACAAATCAGACAGGAAGGCACTTTTTTCATTTAAGCTCTAAAGAGAGCAGATATCACTACTGATAATAATCCAAGTTAAAATATAATCTTGAATGACTATCACTCTTTATATCATTTTCACAACCAAAATTCAGAGTGAACTGAACAAAATGTCATTATTCTGTATTTATAAGAGATGATAAAAACATAAATACAGTGATAAAAAAAGTGTCAGTGATTATCAGAAGTGATTGATAGCAGCAGATCAAAATCCAAACTTTACAAACTTCTGTTTCATGTCCTGGGGTAGATGACTACAATATATATGTAATCCAGCATTTTAAAGGCCAAGGGCCAAAACTTTGGTGATTAAATGTCCCACTTAACCCTGGGAGAAGCTTTCAGCATATGCTTTCCCTGTAGCATTATAGATTACATCTATAGCATGTTTTATTACTTCTAAGCAGCAACCCCTAATATATATAATTGCAAAGTATCTGAAAATGAGAACAGATATCTCATAAGAACAGACATTAGAAAGACCATTTACTGTTTTAAAGTGCAGTAGATGTATGACTAGAGTCATCCTTTCCAACGCAATTTTTTTCCTTGACTACTGAGAGGTTTCATCTCTTTGGATTAGGCAGAGGAAAAAAAAAAAGAAAGATGTATGAGTCTGGGGTTTGGAGGGCTTTTTTACTTGTTTGTTTGTTTCTAAACCAGAGAAAACCGAAGTTTCTCACAATTAGTCTTATTTGTAGGGAGGAAGCAGAGATGGGACTTTGTCTTCTGGCTGTCAGAAAGTTTAGTTTGATTAAAATAAGAAAACAAGCTTATAGTAGTGCAGTAAAAATTGTCCGCTCTCATTAGCATTAGAAATGCTGTTTAGATCAGAAGTATTTTAAAAAGGCCTTGCACAACTCTTTCCAACCAGGCTTTCAGTGATCTTTTCTGAGTATCATGGGACATGCTACTGCACTATTCCCTGCTTTGACCATTTTCAAAATCCTTTTGCCAATCCTCTGTTGCTTTAAATTCATCCCTACCCAACTGCTCAACCACATGCTGCCTGCTTGCTCCTGCTCCATGTCATCTGCCACTGTACCCAGCCCCTTCCCCCTGCTAGGGGCTGCTGCCACAGCTGTCAGCACAGCCAAGGAGCAGCGCCGCTGAATTTTGCAAGAGAAGAGAGTTTGCCAAGAGGCCCTCTGCATTTTCTCTTTCAGAGGTAGCCACCTTACTATGAGGGTTTCTAAATGGGA
Source organism: Crypturellus tataupa (assembly GCA_034781795.1). Taxonomy (NCBI): domain Eukaryota; kingdom Metazoa; phylum Chordata; class Aves; order Tinamiformes; family Tinamidae; genus Crypturellus; species Crypturellus tataupa. Next base: position 117,140 of record JAWLRI010000967.1, on the reverse strand, counting down.
AGAGGGGATGTATGCAGTTGGAGAGACATGCAGAGGGCTGTGTAAAGGACAGTCCTCTCTCCTAAATAAATCTTTCTGATAGACAGCTTCTGGTTCATAATCTACATGAATAAAGTGACTACTGCATAGAATTAAGAGATATTTTGAACAACAACTTACAAAAAAAGGAGGCAATCAACATTGTAGTAGATGAGGATGCTGACTCCATATTAATACATTGCTTATAACTTGACAACAGGAAGAATAATGTGATTTTCTTCAACATACCACCTTCCCATAAATCTAGACTAACAGACTATCTGTTTAGTGTCATGGTGTACCCCCTAAATATCTGAGCATCTGCTAGGTACTTTTGGATTTATTCACTGACTGCCACAATGAGGCAGTAGTAAGTTGTGGTGAACACAGTATTTACAGCACAAATGATGTTCAAATGCTAACTAATGCTAATTTGACTTGGACCATTTTGGATGTCTGATGATCGTAACTCTTAGCTCTTGAAAAATCTGGCAATTTGGTCAAAAATTTGACCAAATTTGGCAAATACTCATGTAAATAAAAGTCCACCTCTCTATTTCCCCATCTATTATAAAATTTCTATGGCAAATTTCAGAGAAAATTAAAGTATCTACATTTTCTTTAAGTAATAGCCAAGGCTAGAAGCTACTGAAAACTGATTCCTAAAAGAAAACATATGTTTGCCTTAATTGGGGTAGTCAAATACATTAGGGAAGAGCTAGGAGGAAAACATGCCTGTGAGTATACATTTGTGTGTTGAGTTACACACTCATTTGGAAGATAATAAAAAGATAACTAACTTTTTTCCTTGTGATAGGCAAAAACTGTTTCCCACAGAGAGGGTGAGGAGGAGGAGGAACCAAACTCTCTGCTTTCATCCTCTGCCTTTGGGCCCTGCTAACTGTACTCTCCTTTACCCCCCCAATTTCACTAAATGAATGAGGTTGGTGAAGAAAAACAGCTTAGAGATCTGGTGGATTCATGTGAGAAACCTGATGGAGTAAACTTCCTTGATGAGGATTTTTTTTTCTAGTAGAACAAGCTACATAATTCAGACAGGGGGACTTTGAAGTTACACTGTCCCCAAACTTTTGTTATTTGACCTAGATGGCAGCAAGTGAAAATTTCTGAACAAATAAAGAAAGCTGATGCACTTTTCCTGGGTCATGCCGCTTTCGTGCACTAGCAAAGAGCTGGTCTCTCACTGTTTCTGGCACCTGTGGAAGAGCAGAAAAAGGGAAGTGCTGCATGGGGAAAGGCAGCGTAGCAGAATGAGACCAGTGGGTGACCCCAAACAAAGAGTAACTGCTGTGGTCACATCTCATGTGTCTGCTACCCTGGGCAAATACCTAGAGGTCATTTTCCACAAAGAAACAGATAATTCTGCCTCATATTTGAGAAACTGCTTTTGTCCTATATGTCTCTGTTATAACAAAAGAAACAGGAAAAAAAAACAGTTAAGAGTTAATTCCTAAGAAGCCATTCTATTATTTGGTGGGTGACATTCCCCTGTGTTTACCTGTGCTTTTGTACATTAAAACATTTCACACAACGTCGAGGCCGGCCTTCTCCAGAAAACAGGCCACTCTGCAGCACGTCTTGAGGCACAGCTGCGATGAGCACAGCAAAGCCTTTTCCTTGCACCGCACTTCCACAGGAGCAGCCTGGGAGGGTTAATACGTCTCACATAAAAACACTGCACTTACTGCCACCTAAGGGAATTCAGTAAGAACTTTTTTTTTTTTTAAACTAATGAAATCACATTTTAAGGACTCTAAAATAATCTGATCTCATCAAAAACAGACAAACATTGCTATAGAAACATGTAGAGAAAAAACATGGTTTGCTACTCGTTTTCCAAAACCCATAGAACACTGCTAATTATTTCCATTAACATATTTGATGGCAAATACATTTCTGAAACTCTGATTTGAATTTTGCATTGAAGATTTCATTGTAGTAAGCATACAATTTATCACAAGTAGCTAAGGGCAGCAGAAGACTTCTGCAAAACAACACCTTACTGTCAGCTACTTTTAACGCTGGAAGCTCAGTCCTGCTTGTAATGGCACCTCAGTTTTAAAGTTTACTCTTAGAAAATAAGATTACTGGGACTTATGTAAAACTCCATACTATGCTGAAAGAAAGAAAAAGAGTTTTTTACCAGCAAAATTTCCTCTGTGACTGTTAGCAGTACACGGGCTCTTCATCCATCTCAGCAGCAGGGGGCTCTTGAAAGGACGAAATCTACTCAAGTTCCCTGACAAACTACAAAAAAACATTTTGAACAGAGTTTAGAGAGTTCTCTTAAAAAGACTGTATTGGTATTTTTGTCTGCATTGCAAAAGAGGCTTTTCTAGATCAGAGTTGGACTCTGAGCAATTGTCTAAAGTCTCTCACTGTCAACAGCCGAAAAATCACTCAACACTTACTATTGAGATCAGCAAAGTCATTCTGCGTGCACTTGATTTTCATCTATTCCACCTTTTAATTGGACAGTTCAGAGGATTAAAGAGCTAAAATTTTCTCCAAATAAAGAATCTACACTCATAACAGAAATTTATTCTTGCTTGTGCCAACAACAACATTCTCAAACCCTCTTTCTGCTTTCCATTAGAATCTTTTCCCTTTAAGCACCATGCATTAGCAAATAAATCCTTTTCCTAACACTACTGAAGAAAGCACACAGAAAATACACCACCACTTAGCACTACTGCTCCTTAACAACACATGTGCTGATGTGATTGAACACAATGAGAGTTAGATGATTAGTTGTAAAAGATAATTAAGAATTATGCAGCTTAATTCAGGTAGATCAAACACTGCATTAAAATGTCTCAATCGAAAACTAAATCTTGGAATGGGATGGTAAGTGGGAAAAAAAGTATCATCCATAGAGAAAATCTGTTAATTTTTTTTTGATATTTTGTTTATTTTTAATGCAATGAAAATAATTAATAACCTGGACTCAATTTCTAAAATAGCAGCAGCCCAGGCAACTCTAAGACTCATTAAAGTTCAGCAAACCATTTGAAAATGTAACTAACAGTTTTCATGCACAGTTGCTTGGTTGTTCAAACGGTACATTTGACTGTTGCATTTAGGGTGAAATTTGTTGCTCTTGGGGAAACCCATGCACGGATCTATGAGGGATTACATACTTGTAACAGAATTAATTGGAACTTGTATAATATTTTAGTAGCAAGTACAGAGTTTGCAATATTTAGCTCATGCTTTGGACAGCTTCTTCCTAAGAGTTATTGCGTGTATTCCACACGCCAGTACACCAGCAGCATGGGCTGAGGGCCAAGTACACTAACACTGGGGACAAAAACCTTTATGCAATAAAAAAGAATATTGTTAAATAATTTTAGCTAAACATCTTGTGCTTGGATTTTTAAAGAGCTGAGAGTCTCTGTCAGACGGGGGAGAATCCATGGTGATACAATAAAAGTGCAGTTTGAGAATGACCTGCCTCCACATCTCTCTCCATTAGAGCTACTTTTCTTTTAAGCTGTCCCCTCAGTTTGCTTCTCAAATGCTTTTGAAGAAAGAAACCCAAAAGTTCTTGACAGTGCTACTAAGGCAAGTAACTTGTGCTTCCCCCTCCCTTGTCCTTATGTCAAACATTAGGTATGTAAACACAGAGAGAGAATGAACTGGTTGGTTTGGGTACTCTCTTCTCCTGATGGCATTTGTAACCATATCCTCACAGATGCATCTACTTGACCTTCAGAGGATGATATAAGCTAGGTCTGCCCATGTTCTCATGCAAAATGAAGAGATATAGCTGTGTTAGCATAATCCTAAACCAGCCTTAACAGAGCCAGATGGGAACATGAGGTTAATAAACTCAGGCAAGCTAACCATGGCTACAGGGCCTTTTTTTAAAGCTTGGACAGAATGCAAGCAGAACTTCCTCATGTGAGAGCAAGTTCAAGAGACCATGTAGACCTACCACGTAGACACAATAATGCACTTTGTCTCTGTAACATGGTAAGGAAGTGTTCCAGGAAAGGAAATGCAGTCAAACTCAGAGACTGGCCCTGCAGACACGGGAAACCTCTGGGAAAGCTCTCAGCCTGCAACCAGCCATCTCAGTTGGGCATGGCACCTCCCTGCACTGCTCTCCATGTTCTTCCAGAATCCTCTCTAACATTACGACCAATACCATATATTGCTTCAGTAACAGCACTGGACATCAACCTGAACATCGCTAATGACTTCTCTGTTAGACTTTGCCTATGCCTGTATGGAGTCTCTTGTCTAGGAAAATAAACCAGAAGAGTGCCAGGAAGATGATGCCAGCGCCCCTTCCCACTCTCCAGTGTCCTCTGAGGAGAGGATCTGCATACTCTCTCCAGCACTAAGGGAAACTCAGCAAATGGCTTCTTGGTAGGACACTGAAGAACCATTTGCAGCTCTTTTAGTGCTTATTCACACAGCACTCAAACACTCACTCTGAAACCAGTTACAGCCCGTGGAAGGAGTACCTGAGATTAAGAGAAGGGAGGGAGACTAAGAGGGAGAACTAAAAGAGAATTTGTTCATAGCTTTGGTAATTGGCCCCACTTACCAATATGCACAAGATACTAATATGACAATATGCACAAGATACTAATATTACAGGCTGGGGACCGACCTGCTGGAGAGCAGCTCTGCCGAGAAGGACCTGGGCGTCATGGTGGACGACAGGTTGAC
>JAWLRI010000967.1:0-112321 GCA_034781795.1 Crypturellus tataupa | reverse complement strand
GCAGGGGGGTTGGACTAGATGACCTCTAGAGGTCCCTTCCAACCTTAGGCATTCTATGATTCTATGATTCTATGACTATCTACAATACAAGATTACTTGCTAGGAAGGGACTGGTAGGTCTTGATGAGAAACTGGAGATGTTTAAGAGGAGATGTCAGCTTTGGTGAGAAATTGGAGGTGTTTAAACTGCCATGCAGAGAATACTAGATGAAAGGCTGTATACAGCCGTGATTTTTGATTCATTGCTCTGCTCTCACTCTCACTTCCTATGCCTTCTTGGACTAACATCTCGAACACCATCTATCACCTTCTCCCATTTCTGGTTTGTCTGCTCAGACTGCGGAGTCATGAGGCAAGACTGTTTTACCCAGTGTGAGCACAGGCCATGCACAACAGAATCCTTCGTTTACCTAGAACCTAAGATACACAGACACAGACGTGCAGAAGGGATTGCTGCAACAGAAGCCGCTTGCAGTGAGGCATGAGCAGAACAAATGATACAAGAAGCATTAAAAGCTTCAGATAGGGTGTACTGAAGGAGCAAACTCCCCTCCCACTTCCTCCCAGAAACTAATGGATACAGAAACATATAAAGTATCCCTCACATATTAGGAGAGCTCTTCCTTGTTAAGCTTAAATGGATTTTTTGCCCTCAATGAATTCAGAGAATTTTCTTTTAGCTCCATGTATAATTCCTTAAATAATTACACACGCAATAAATTAACAAATATCAAAAAAACTGCCTGTCCTTAGAAAACTAGCTTAATTTGGCATGCTCTGCTGCATGCTTCTAAACAATCCATTTTTTTCAGGCCCTGCATAAACCAGCAGCCTCCTCACTGTGCAAGTAATCTTTATAAATAATAGTAAATTAAATTTGGCATTATCTGAGGTGCGAAATTTTTAAGCTGTCTCCTAAAAACAGACATCAGGATCAGATAGGGGTTGTGTCCTCTTGCCTCCAAGCACATGTCTCTATTTGGAAGGGAAAACTGATCAACAATCATCAAGCTGGGCAGAAAGAAAAAGATGCTACAAATCTTCACACACTGCAAAAGTCACAGTATGTTTTTTTTTAAAACTGCTCTTTTGAAATCCATTAATTTTGTGGCTCATCCTGATTCTACTGAGTTATTTCTATTTATTCTCTTCCTTAAGCCTGCCCATTTCTGCATGCTGCCTATCTTGCTTTGTGGATTTGTTAGAGCATGGCAGTCATTTACATTGCCCCCTTGGGAAGCAGAAAGTGTTGGACCTTCCAAATGCCTCCATCCAGTTCCTTTTAGTAGTTGTCAGTGACCTGTTCATACCCCTCCCCTGTAAACGCACAGCAGTTGACTCCCGAGATCCTATTGAGGGGGACCTCAAGTATGGAGTGCCTTCCCTTCCCCACAGCCTGAATCCGCTGATGAAAGGAGCAAGCAGTAAAACCTTTGGGTGTTTTCAGGGTTCCCTGCACCAGCAAGGAGTCACAGAGCTGCTTGTTCGGATGATAAGACTAAAAGTCTTTGATGAGAGACAGAAGAAAGTAGGGAAGTCTAATTTGTAATATGGCAACATATTGACACTTGCAAATATAAATATGCAGAATCTGCTTTTTACTAAAATAAACTCATAGAAACATATAAAAATAGAAATAGGTTTATTTGTTACCTAAAAAAATCTAACAAAATATTTAATATGCTAAATTAATTTCAATACATATTATAAACACAATTAAACTGGAGATACAAAACAACTCAGAAGTTTTGAAGTTCCACTGCTTTCTGGACAGAACTTTTTAGAGAGCTCTGAATTGCATTGATTAACATTTCAAATCTAAATGAATATCCCTTGAGTAAGTGGAATCAGCTCTCCGTCTGTACAGTGTTTTCTACTTACAGTAGCTAAGGATCTGAGGACCAGACGTTGGATTGGCATGTCCACTTCGTTTCAAAAGGCATCTGACAGTGCAGTATCACTTGAATAATGAAGCACACATCTGGCAGAAGATTGCTGAGGTTGGCTAAGTTTCTACAAGGTCAGCTCATCCTCTAAGCTTCCGTCTGCTGAAAATTAAGTAAGAAGTTTACATTGCAACAAGCAGAACCAAATGATAGTTCTCATTTTTTTTAATTGTTTTGTTTGTAAATTATTTTCTATTGTATAAAAAATACAGGGAGCACTATAGCATTGCTCTGAGACACTTCTTCTGAAATATCTAATTAGTTATGCATATCTATTCTAAAATATGACTCTTTTTCTTTTATAAGGAAGCAGACAAACTACAATCTACTGCACAATGCAAAGTTGCACCCCAACACAATGCTTTTCAAATGTTAGTCGTAGCAGCCAGGATAATCTCTACAGCTAGTGGAAACAATGCCTGCATTGTAATATATATTTAATTAGTACTTTTGATAGACTTCATAGAAGGATAATACCTGCTCAATATGAAGTATTGCAGCTACTATCTTTACACAAACCATTATCACCTTACTTTACAGAAAAAATCTGAATCCTGAATCAGATTTTTATCAGTATACTGATCTGCAGCATGAAAAAATCAGGAGAGCTAAGAGAGGTAAGAGGTAAGGTTAAAGATCAAAATCCCAATATTTGTTTGCATTCTAACAATTAGCCTCTCTTCAGCAACAACGCAAATCAGCTATCTACATCACAGCTCAGTGCTTTAACTGCAAGCAATCTTCTCTGAGTCTTTGTCATTTAAAAAAAGATGACTCATATTTTTTGCAAGCTAGCTTATTATCCATAGTTTGAAGATTTCAACTTCAATACCCCTTTGTTGCTTCGTTGGTGGCTTTCTCCTTCTCCATTTGGTAAGCATTGATTTTCCATTAGTGCTCTTGTCAGTTCATGAACAAACTGCTACGTCTCATGAAGCGATAGAGAGAAGAGCTCACCCTCAGAAGGATGCAAATCCAAACACTAACCATCAGTAGGAACAATACTAATCCTCTGATCCTCTGCTCCTGTTAGTTTGCTTTTCTTTCAGGGGACAATGTCAAACAGCTCCAAGGGAAGGGGTCAAAAATACCATCACAACCTGGCTGTATTTAGTTCCACCTTTGATAGCTTCAGCATGTCTGTGTCAGCAGATATTAAGGCTTGAGAGTAGAGCAAGCTCTTCTGCCTGGGACTGACTGGCTCCTCTGTGAAAGGACTTGGTGCTTTAGTCATGATAAATGATGCTTTCTGCTCTTCTTGTTTCTTGGCATCTATTTTCTGCGGTGGGGGGAGGAGTGCTTTGAGAAGAGGAGAATTCCAACAAGCATAAATGTACAAAGAAACCCGATGAACATTTTTGTTTCTTGACTTTACCTACCACTCTCAGTTTCATGCTGCTGTCCCTGTAAGGATGGTTGGTAATGATGGCTAGGTCTAGGATACTGTAGAATGAACCTAACTCCTTTGTTTCCCGCTGAAACTGTGCTCTTTCCAATTATTTTTTTAGATCTCCAAAATAATCTTAGCCTTAAAAAGCAGTCTAAGAGGGAAAAAAGGCACACTTTCACCCTAGAAAGTTCTGATACACTGGCACAAGTCAGTTATAATGCCAAATAACAATCTATTTTTTGAAATACCATCTGAAAAAGAGTCTCATTTGCTGTGTGTTTAGCTGCTCCTCCAAAGTACAAACAGAAAGTAGTCAAACTGCTTTTGTCCTGCGAGGTTCAGGGGCATCCTATATGTCCTACCATAGAAAACATATTACCACTCAAGCAACATGTTACCATGGAGAGAAGCTACTTCATGCTTTGTTCACGTAGCACTTCTCGCCTTTGTTTTTCTACCTTGATAGCAAGGACACTAGATTCTTCAATATGTTGAGAGCACCAAAGGCAGACTCACTTTAGAATCACTTCTGTTTAATCTTTTTTTTCCTGTACAGAACAGAAAATCGCCTGTCAGATTGAGCATGACAATTCGTGCTAACAGTTGATTTCTTCCTTACCTCCAACTTGGTAACTGACTTGCTTTCTTGACAGACAAATACTCTTAGCAATTGTTTTTGACAATGTCATCCTTGCTGACATCACTCATAGCAAAACAAGTATTGGGATGCAGAAAGGTAGCTATGAGTGTGACCAAATCTGGGGATTCAGCTATTTGTCGCTCACCACCACAGAGCTCAGTTGCCCTTCCTCTTCTAAGACCCCAGGGTCATGCTCTTGCATCACGGCAGTGGGACTTCCCTGCCTTCCAAGCAACGGCTGGCGTGGCTGGAAACCTCAGAAGTTTATTGCAATGTGAGCTGAGCTTACAGATTGCTGTCCTCTACTGTTTCATGGAAATAAATTATTATAGCAAAGAGCAGTTACTGAGGCTCCTTCGAGAACTTTAGGTGTTCCCCTCCCTTTAGGTGGCCTTCAGTTTCACTTCAGTTGCCAGGAGGTACCTGCAGAAACACTTGGGATGGATCTGCCTCACCATGTCCGGCTGCCATGGGCTTTCAAGTGGAGTAGATATCTTGAAACTTTCCAGAGACGTGTTGAGTTAAAACTGCAGCTGAGCTGCACAATGTAGCCCACTCCATCTCAAAGCTGTTCCAAGCTACCATCAGACTCAGAAACGCAATTCTGCATCTCCTCAGATCAAATATTCAGGATTTTCTTTCTTGACGCTGGAATTCAAACAAATGCAGTGACTACTGAGAGCCTGAGAACCACAGGATTCCATGATCTCTTCGACTGAGCACAAAATGCCTATATTTTAATACAGCCACCTAGCACAAGATTACAGGGTTAGCTCTATATTTTCCAGGTATAACTTGTTTAAAAGAATACTCCACTTTAGCAAATAATTATATAGCAAACATCAAAAGGACAGTCTTAAAGCAGAAAATATTTTAGTTGCTTTTCTTTGGCTTCTCTATAGGAAGCTCCTCATATTTTAAGGCTTCTGGACAATAACCAACACTACTTGGGCTGCCCTGGCCACATATCCTACTCAGTGTGCAAAATCCATCGTCAAGGTGTCTGCTCTGCAAACTACATCCCTACAACCACGAGATGGCAGGCCGAGCAGAACAAACCCAAATTGTCCGAGACAGTTGTGGAAAGCCAGAGCAGTGCCATGGGGCTCCAGAAAATGACACTCTTGTTTTACACACACACACACATACACACACCTAAGAGATGGAATCTCTGTTTGATACCTTTAGCTTCTGTGTTTTGCCATGTGAGTACAGCAGTATTGAGCTGAAATGAAACAGGATGGATTTACATGCTGAGCATGTGTTAGGTCTGGAGCATGGCAGAACAAACAGGTGCTACTGAGGGGCTCTCTGCAGGGCCTGCTTGGAGGGACACTTCCTGAGAGGCCACTGGTCACATCTCCTGCCAGGGAGTGGGTGACTGATGCAGCAAAGATGAGGAAAGGATGAAGAGAGGCAGAAGGGATTATCAGGAAGTGATGTGAGGGCTTAGACCCAGTTTGACAGGAAAGCACACTGAAAGGCCACTACCACTGTAGAGAAAACAGCCGGTATTTCTATATTTGTATTGCATCCATTCCACTGAGGCATAGCCACGCATAGACCAGCTAGCCATGACAACAAGGAAAGGTGAGGTAATAAATGGTTTTTCTCCTGAAGATGATCTGCTTAACAGTAAGGGAAAATATATTTAGAAGGTATCAAGCAAATACGTCCTAATGTTTGCTTTGGTGATAACTCTCCTGGACTAGCCAGGAATCTCTAATCCTCTATACACATGTTTAATTACATCAAGTATCAAGTATCTCTTGTTATATCCTACATCAAGTTGTGTATTACTTACCCTAGAATCCGAGAAGCAAGGGCAGTTCACTAACTTGAATTCTCGGACCGCTACAGGATCAGGAACAGAATCAGATGTTCTGATGGTCAGGTAGAGGACTTACCTATGAGACAAATGTGTGCTCAGTTTTGCCAAACATTTCCATACTAGATCTAACAATATTTAACACTAACTTTAAAATGTTCTTTTCAATATCGTAATTGAATCTGAATTTTTAATTTAAAAAAAATCCACCATCATTCTCCTTTCTGACTCTCATTACTTGGATCCAAACCATGAAATACAATTCTAGCAAGAAAGTAACCCCTTATTCCTAAGGTTCCCCATAAATTTTCCTTCTAATTGGAATGAAAATGCCTAAACAACTACTCTCTATATGACTACATCATATAACTGGCTTTTCTATGAACAGTCTACAAAATGCAGAAAAAATGCAATTATTATTTAATTGGGTTGTTAGAGCCTCATATTTCATAGTGTTAAGCACTGTACATAAATTGAAGTGTCTGACAGCAGAAGACATGCAAAGTGAATATTTAAGGATAAGATAAAAAGAAATACAAAAAAAAAAAAAGAAAGAAAGAAAAGTGTAAAAAAGATTACCTTGAAGTGAACAGGTAAAAATACAGAATTTTCCAGACTATTATATGACATATTATTTATGTCATATAACTTCTCAGTTACTCACTGGTAAATGGAAATAATACTTAACATATTTTAATAATAATACTTAACCTCATGAAGCATGATTAAGTGTTTATAGTGCTTTGCAATCATTTGCTTGACAGTAGGGCTGTGGAATACCAGTGCAAAGATAAACTGTGCAATATTTACAGTTGATATGGTATTAACTAAGCTCATCTTTTCCTGTTTTTAAAGTTTTAACTAAGCAATGCTTAATGGAATTTGCTAGACTAACTGCTTGTGTTGTCTCTGCTGGTAATGCAAAAGCAAACGGCTCTAAGTACGGTACCCTGAAGGCAGACATTAGGAGTTTCTCTGTTGAATCCAGCAGAGAAGTTTCTTGCATCTCCGTTGAATGCCATCATGCTGTGATTAGTTAATCATTAAGTACATAGTGCTTTTAATTAACTGCCAACTCTGCTTGGGCATCTGTTCTGAAAATCACATCCGATCATGCTTTTCCCAGTCTGTGGCTATGGAGCTCTTCAATAATACAGTTGTTGCTCCATTCTCCAACTCTCTGCTGCAAGATAGCTTAAGTCCAGAGTGTCCTACATTGAATGAAATATAAATTATCTTTACTTCCAGGGGAATCAAAGTAAATGGGAATTAAACAAATTTATTTGCCTCAATGGGTAATAAATGCTGCTATTAAAAAAGTAGATCAGACCAATTAATATATATTTTTTCTAGTAAAAGCATGAGGCTGGAATAATATTTTTAGAGTTCATTTCCAGCACACAATTTCACAGGCTAACCAATTCTTATAGAACACTAATCTTTAACTGGAGAAAACAATCCTCTACACATTATGAAAGTGGATAAAAAAACTGATCATAAGTACAACTGCTTATTATTGCAACATATTTGCAAAAGTTTTCATCTGACTTGAGGTAAGAGAAGGATGCAGTATGCAAACATTTCCTTACAAACACTACATTTCCCCATCTACTTAAACTCAATTTCTGCATATACTGGTGTTTCCAGAAAGCTTCTTTTAGTTGTATTTTAAAATAAATACATAGATCATTTTTTCTATGGTTCTACATCTTTTATGTGTATAATAGGCATAAAATAATAATAGGAAAAATATACAAATAAAGTTGATAAGATGGTAAGGTATCTTAGGGAGCACATGATGTTTTAGAAGTGACAGGGAAAAAAAATCAAAATTAGAGCTAGAAGAACACGTTGAAGAGGGTAAGGTAGGGTTATCTTCTCAGTCTGGTTAAAATCTAGAACAAGTGATGAGAAGATGACTGGAGCCTTTGATGGCATTTCTGAAATGAGCTAAGGGCAGACATCTGGATCAAAGGGGCACTCACTGTGTGGGGCACCGTATTTGTAGTTTCTGGTTCCAGCCTAGAAACAGGGCTGGATTCCTCATATGTTCTAGCCTGTACTAGAATACATTGACCAGAAGGTTAAAGATACAGCATGTGCTTTATGGCAAGAGAAACTGCTCTGCCATACGGCATCCAGCTCCATTATTACTATTGGCACTGCATGCCAACACTATCACTAGTGCCACCAACATTAGCTAATACGCAGCTAGCCAGAAAAGAAACGTCCCAGCCAACGCTCCCTTCTTCCACATGAGAAAATGAGGATCAGTCAAACAATGTATGTGCATTCACCATCTAAAGATTCCTGCAATGACTGGGACAACAGACAGATTAAAAATCCAGAAAAAATCTATTCAACCAAGATTCCTGAGTAAAAGCAGAGGACACATAAAACCCGCTGTACGGTGCTGTACTGCTGATGACCTCCCTGCTTCCACTCCATCTCAAAGCTGCTACTTATCACATATGAATTTGAGCGAGAACAAAGGTAGAAATTTATAAACTGCCCATTATTTCTATATATAAAGTGTATGTCATGGAAAAGGGCATTCTTTGTCAAGCACTAAGAAAAGAACAAAGCATCATTAAGCATTAAACCCCTAAGTCTTCTTGGAGAGGAGGTAAGAAACTCATTTAAGCCTTGCAATGTATAATAAAACATTAAAGTTAAACAATAGCTAGTCCATCGCAGATAGGTGGGTAATGATTATTGTTACTACAACAAACACCCACGGTCACATACATATTTTACATAATAACCCTTTCTGAACAAGTTCAAAGTAATTCTCCTGTTTTCTTTGAAAACACCATTGCAGATGTCAAGATGTACCCGCACACAGGAAAGAGCTATTTCATAACAGAATGAAAACATGCATTTCTAATTGGTTCCATATTGAACTATACTGAGGGCAGCACTTTTTATGTATTGAGTTCAAGGTATTCATGGGAATAGGCTGCTTTCTGATGACATCAGAACACTGTCACTCGGGCAACAACTTGTTACCATGGCAACCCCTGCCTTTACAGTCCAGATGTTGAACACAGATGAGGAGGTTAAAAATCACCATTTGGAGATTTGCTAGTTAAAAGTTTGCCGATATCCGATGCAAGAAGCAACAGGGAGGCAGCTGCAGATTGGGAGTTGTGCAGTGCTCCAGAGCGGCTCTCTAGTTAGTACTGGGCAGCTGCAATTTGTCTCTAACCAAAAAGTTCCTGGGGCGAGCAGGCTTTCAGATACATCCTTAAATGTCACAGCAGCTACAACAGGCCTCAACTTTGTGACTGGGGACTGGCTTTATAGCTGGACTGCTGCTACAGCTGGAAGAATATTCCTTCAAAACATAGAGGTTTGGGGGGCCAGAGTCTTGATGTGCTCAGAGCACAGAACATACAGACTGTGAAGCCAGTTTGGTGTTTTATAAAGACATGTTCTTGGAAGTGGATTTTCTTTCTCTTGGCTGCAAAGAATTATAGGATATGAGATAAAAAACATCTGCCTTTGCAAGCAGTCACAGTCTGTACTGTGACTATTGTCAGATGAAACCAATGCTTCAAACTAAGAGCAACGCATTTCTGCCCCAGTCAGAACTTTATTCCTTTTATTAACTGTATGAGAAACTCAGAGGCTCCTGAATAACGTCAAAATAAAGCCATCGATGTGCCCAGTAGCCTGTCCTCAGCAGGACAGTAGATAATTTGTTATCTTGAATCACAGATCTACTCAGCTAGTTTGTCCCTAACCAATAAAGCAAATGCTTGTAGTCAACATTCACAGTAAATCAAATTCCCTACATTAGAAAGAATTATGAAACCAATGGACTCAAAGTCCATTATTTAATATGAATCAGTGGAATATTTTCCATTTTGCATCACAAACCTCAGCTCACTTAGATGTTTGGAAAGTCACATCGCCTGCTGAGGTGTAAGAGCAGCTTGGTCCTGCGAGCAAGAACTAAATGGGGAGAAGAATCCTGAGTTACTCCTGAGGTTTCTTTCCTTGGTAACATGGGACATTCAAGTACCTTGAATAAAAACTGTGTAATCAAAGTGAAATCTAAACAATTTTTTTTTTTTTTTTTAAAAAAAGCCAAACCTAAAGTATAATCTTTTTAACAGATTTACTGCCACATCTGAACTAACCAGAACTTTCTGAGGAATAGGTAAAGCCAAATTTCAACAGTTATCTCTGGGGTGGTCACGATATCAACAGGATACTGAGATGCAATAGCGAGCTGATAGAACTGCTCCTGTTCAAGGCAAGTATCAAAGCTATCCAACCCCAAAGCTCTAAAGTCACCACATTTTCAAGGCACTCGCTTACTGTGTATCTATGATTTTCTTCACATATATTTTGCCTGGCATCTCATACTGTTCAGACCATTTCCTTTTTAGTGCAGGGACAGTCCAGGAACAGTCCAGGCCATTGCTGGTTTTCATTTCCACACATTCTCCAGCAAGCTTGGCTCCTACTTGTGGCAGGTACCTTCTCCATACGATCTCCCCCATCATCCGTGAGAACAGAGATGTGGAAGAGGCCAATTACCTTTTGGAGAGAAGGAAATTACTTGCTTATAATTGAGTTCTCCGAGTATGGTGTCCGCTATTAGAGCCACACTCATCCTCCCACCTCCCCCTGAGAGCTGGGGTTTTATTCCTATTTAAGTTCTAATTATTATAATTAGTCTGAAAAGGATTTGGGAGTTAGGGGCTATGATATGCCATATAGACCCCTCAAGGCATCTTTTTGTACTAACTCATTATGACCAGTTCTAAACTTTACCATTTAATCTAGTCATTCAGTACCCAAGGTCACAACAGCTGAGACCCCCTGAGCATGAATCCACAGAGACTCCCACCTTCAGAGAACTACAATTAAAAGGTAAATAATTCCCTCGCTGCCTTCTCTGTGAGGCAATGCTATAAGTCAGAGAATGGATTCCAGCCTCAGCCTAATTACTACTCGGGTGATTTACGTAGTTGGCGATGAAAAAGTTAGCAAATGTTCTTTCATTTACCAAAACAGAAATAAAAGGCCAGTTACAATTCATTTCAAATCAGACTTGACAATATTTAGCCTTACAACAGTTCATCTACAGACTTTGTCACTAAAATTCCAAGTGATTCTGATGGACTTCACTCTGAAAAAGCAGAATCATCACCCTGTGAAAGTCTTCATGATACAAAACATGGAGACTCCACAATGCTAAAAGAGAATCCTTCTATTTGCTTATTCCATGCCAAAAAACTCTGTTGAATCAATAAAGTATAGGTGGTCTTAAATTATTTGAATCAAATTGTACATTAAAGGATTTTAGATGTTCAGACCTGATGCTCTTTTGAACTAAGGATGTGCAGGTGCAAAATCTTAAAAGTGGCATCACCAAAGTTGATAGAGTCCAAGAAATTCAACATATGCTGATATTTTCCTGAATGACAGTAGCCTAAAAAAATCTAAGTGGAGCTTTGAAGTTGGAAGGGGCATGAAATGGTATTAAGCATTAAAGCTTGTTGCAGGTACCAGCAGATAGGATCCAATGAACAAAGCTTATGGAGAAGCTGCAGTTTCAGACATTCTCTTAGCTGCTCTAAGTGCATCTTACAACTGTAAATCAGAAAAATGCATCCACATTTCTACCAAAAAGTACATCATGCAACAATGTAGCACTTGCAATACATGCACTACGTTGCACTACATACAACACTTGCCATTGATTCCAAATACAAAACTCAATGGCTTTATTGAATTCTTAGTGAAAATCTGCTTCATGAAAGGAGAATTTAGAAAATGTGAGTATATAGACCAATTTCTATAGAAATAAAATCACGTACAAAACTTATTTGCATATATTTGCATATAAAACCTGTCTTCTAGACCTTTTTAGAGAGCAAATCTAACATAGTACATGCTATTCTATTACAACACAGCGAGTCAAACTTCCATACCAAGTTAGTAGTACATACTGACAACCATTTCACAGGCTTCATAGCTCTTTGAGCCTTTGATTGCAGCCAGCACATTTACCAAAAAAGGCTTTATTTGCTCTCAGTTTCCAAGATTGGAACTTGAATCCTATCCTGAGTGGGGGCCTGGCAGCCTCAGCACCGTCCCTACCTGCACCACCACGTCCACCTAAGCAGAGCACGCAGTTAAGCACTCCAGGTTACCTTTGCTCTGAAGCAGGGGCCACAAAATGAATTCCCAGCCAACATTAATATCACACTAGGGACCAATATGAAGAAGCTTGTGCTGCTGCAGTCTGAGCTCTAGCTTTGCAGGTGATAAATAGACTTCAATTTCTAATGTTGCTGGTTCAGAAATAGCTTTCTAATTTTCCTGAATTAAATTATAGGTTACTATCATATTTGTAGCCAGGTACATTAGCTGCAGAAGCAATATTTCAGCTGCTCCTGCTTCTTTCTCTAAAAAGATAAAGTTTTATGTTCTAGAAGCATAACAGGAGAGCGGGTTGAAAAACAAAAGGAAGGAGGTAGGTCAAACACTGATATTTGAACACCCAGATGCTGCTGGATTTGTTTAAACAGCTGAAGCCTGTGTAAGGATTATGGTGAGACTGGAGATTTACCCTAGCCATCATGTTACTTACAGTTCCTTAAAGTCAGTTTTTACTAGTGACCATGCAGCTTTAACTTCATTTTCAGAATCATACACACACTTCTAACTTAGGAGAGAAAACTCTTTAGTTTCTACCTATTGACTGAGAAGTTTTGTGCATCATGGGCAGGTCAAGGCTTTTCAGCAGCAGACGTAAAAATTATTTTCCTGTCCTAAAGGAAAAGGAACAAAATAATAGATTTCATATTTACCACTGACAGCATCAAATTCCATTTAATAGTGGGGAAAGCAGGGAGGAACCAGTAGGGAAATAGGGAAGGCAAGATGGGGATGCAAAGGCTTCAAAAGGAAAATCTTTCTCCCAAATCTCCAAGTTGCTGCTCCCTTCCTCTTGCCAAAGGACGTTATCGCGAGGAACCCAAATGCCAGGGACAATGGTGGAAAGAGGTCTCCTCCTCCTCCATCACTAGCACACACACATGGGCACCTGCTCCACTTGCCCACCTTCGCGCAGACAGTCTCTCAGCAATTTCACCCTCTCCAAGTAACACACGAGCTGCTCCAGCCCCTCCAAAAGACATCTCTCTCTCGCAATCTCTTCTTTGTCCCCTCAGGACATGGACCCTGTGCATCTCCCAGGATGCACAGACTTGTGCTGCCGCTGACCCACGTGAATGACCGTTGCAGTCCCACCCGGCCAGCCCCTGTCCTCCTCCCTCCAAACAGCAGCAAAATCATGAGATGGAGGGTGCTGAGGAAAGGGGGAGCACGGCCTGCACTCTCGTGACTCCAGCAAGAAGAAAGACTAAGGCAGATGCCCCTCACACCGGCTGCTAAGTCCGTGAGCGCCTGATGCTGCAGGGGGCACTTCCTCAGCCCACACGGCTGCTGGGCCAAGCACACGGGCTTCCCCTCACTCACTGAAAGCAAAGGGCTTTTCCCTTTCAGAAGTGGTATGCGAAATGCCCAGCAGTCACACAGGACTTGAGCAGACTACAGATTATAAAATAAAGTGGAAATTAAGATGCCAAGCCTTTGATTTGTATTCCTGACAGCAAACACTCAATGATATGAGAAGCTGCATTTTTGTGTTTTCATGCATGTGAAAAATCTTTCTGAAAATCATCCTGTAAAATATTTACAGAAGATTTTACTTTAAATCAGAAGATAATCATGGAGAAAAACATTGCTACTGAAGCTTCTTTTCAGGGTATTTTCCCAGGCTTCATCCTCTCTTGTACTTAAGGGTCACATCAGCACTACATAGGACTCCCAGGTCCTCTTGCTGAAATGTTAAGAAGAATCTATGCCACGTATAATTGTAAAATACAGCCTTCCCCTAACAGTGTAGTTAAGCTCTCATTTAATAATAAATACAGTATTTAATCTCTTGTGTCTGATATCTAGCATATCCTATAATCATAAAAAGTCACAACTATCTCGCATAAAGCTGCTCTTAGTACTTTACTTCCCACAACTTGGTTCGTTGCTCATCCAACAGCTTTGGCAAATGCCCATTGCTATTGATATCTGCTTTCCAGTGGAAGCACTTTTCTTTGAACTACTCCACTTTATCAAGCTATTAGATAACCTAAAGTCCCTGGGAGCCTTAGATTACAGAATCTGAAATTTTGCATAAATTTTATTTTTAACATTCTCTTCTTGTGAGAGATGGCTGTAGATGAATGACTTTTCTGCTGTTTCAAAAGACTTACTGGTTTAATTTAAGGCATTTCTGCAGAGTATCACATTTCCTCTCCACAAAGAGCCGCCACATGTGAACACCATTAAGACCACCTTCTCCTCACAACCTCCAACAGCCAGCCTGTCCCAAAACAGCGTATCACACCTGCACAGCTCTGAATTCAGTGCAGCAGAATTCAGTGCAGCAGAATTCAGTGCAGCAGAATTCAGTGCAGCAGAATTCAGTGCAGCAGAAGAGTACTGTGGGATGGAAACGAGCTGAGAGACTCTGTTCCCTGAACTACCTTGTTGCAGTCTGCCTCCAAGTTCCACTCTTACTTCCCACAGTTGCTATCTCTTCTGCCCTTAATTTACCCTTTTTTGAGATTATCTGTGTAGCGAGATATCTAGTGAGTGATCTGGAGACTTACCTATGTAGTGGTTGCAGAACTTACTGAAATGGAAACCAACTGAACCTTGCTAACAAGTATCACACGTAAACACAGAGGAGAGTATGACAGACTGAACATTAAAGAAGCTGCAATTCCACTTTCAGAAGGGAGGAATACACTCCTACAGCTCTTCCACACCTCAGCTGAGGAGTGACTTTTTTCCCCACTAGTCAATGAGAGGTCAGCTCTGACAAAAACTGACTGAGCTGCAGTTTAGTTCCAGCCATTTGTAACAGGTCTCTCATTTATCATCAGCACTATATGTATAAAGATTAGTTGTATGATATATATGAAACACAAATAATCGTGAACAAAATTATTTATACAGCAATCTCATAAAACTGTTCATTTGTGTAATTTTTAAAATTTCTCTACTTTCAAAATGCTGAAAATTACACCATTTTTATGGTCAGCAGCCACATGCTGCTTTCTAAAAAACAAATGATAGTAAGAAATCAAACTTGTTACATACCCTGTGATAGTAATGTTCTTCTACCAGAATGCTGCTTTATGGCAATTCACCTGTAGATAAAGAAATACCACATTCATCTGACTGTACAATCACAGAGAAATTTATTTCCAGAAAAAAAAATACAAAGTCAGAAAAAGGATTTGCAATATTAATCTATTTTGAAAAAAAAATAGAATCCAGTAAATATGTTGAAGACCCCTCTAGTCTTCAGAAACACATAGTAAGAATCTTTATTAGGCAACAAAACCAAAAAGCAGTTGCTTAAGTCATTCCCACATTCAAAATACTTTTGTACAGTCTTACACTTGCCCTCAATTTAATTGACCTGTTTCTGGTCACCTGAACATGATTATTCTACAGCTCCACCTGGATCAAGCTGGTCTTCCTTTCTTTCTGGTTACTGGACATCACTTTCAGGCAAGACACTGTAAAAGCCAGGGTTTTTTTGCAGAACTTGGTCCCTAGTACGAGCGTGCAAACACTTTCATGTTGAACTGTTAACCTTATGAGTAAATCTGGGGTAACTCTTAGATTCCTTGAACTACCAGTAGGACTACTTGATCTCTGCAGCCAAATCACCTTTGAAAGTAGCACCCTTCTCTCTCTATCTTCACAAAACAGCCCACAATTGACTGGCAGTTAATTGACTGGCAATTTACTGGCAGTTAAAAGTACTCAGCATTTTCTTCACAAGGTGCTAATGAAGTCAGCCAAGAAACCGACCTATCCCACCAGGCTCAGAGAAGTTCAAAAGAAATTGCAGCCACTTTGGTGACTATTTGCCCAATTTTGTCTGCTTCCTGCAGCTATTAACAAAAAACAAAGGTTCCAACAGGTAACATTATAATAGTCATGTCATTTTTAAGAGGATTGATTTATTTATCAGATTAATAGTAATCCATTTCCTTACTACAGTAATTAGTCTGTTTGAATCTGAAGAAAATTCCCCCTTTCCTTCATTGACATTGCTCTTTAAATGTAATTTAGAGTATTAGATATGCTTCCTGAATTGTAAGATTTTTTTCTTGCTTCTTTCATTTAATAAAATTAATAGATACCATCACTGAAAGAGAACCTTGCCAGGAGATAATAATATTACGCAGACAGAAAACTGGTGAGGCAAAAAAGAAGCATTTAGTGAAAGAAAAAAAAAAAAACCCCTACTGTTACAACTCAACAACTGAAGCACAAATGAGTGACAGATTGGTGAGGAAGTGACAAAGCTGATACCATGAAAGTTCCTCAGCTTATGTTCTCACTGTTTTGGGGAACTGATGGGACAGCTAGGGCAATCTGATAGTTACCAAATCTGTGTCCTCTAGCACCTGAAAAGAGAAGGACTTCCAGATGTCCTGGGCTTGTCTCC
Source organism: Crypturellus tataupa (assembly GCA_034781795.1). Taxonomy (NCBI): domain Eukaryota; kingdom Metazoa; phylum Chordata; class Aves; order Tinamiformes; family Tinamidae; genus Crypturellus; species Crypturellus tataupa. The sequence goes on along the minus strand of JAWLRI010000967.1, from coordinate 95,965 downwards.
AGGATCACCACAGTCAGACCAAGTGACTTTTTTTTGTGTGGCACTGACAGACTTTCCCAGAATGTTAAGATAAACTAAGGTGACATATCTACTCATCATGCTTGAATCCACTCTTTTCTTAATAATGTTCATGTGGTTTTAGCCCAGAATTTTTTGAATATCCTGATTTTGACTCTATGTTAACAGGATGTATTTTTCCTACTTGAAAAATAAAACACCCACCACCACTGCTGTTATCATAAGCCCATTTTTATTCCTCGTCTACTATCAATTACTCTTCTCACCAAGTCAGTCTTACAAATTAATTACTAAAAACCAAGTAAAAGAACAGGTACTTATCTATATTAAGTCACCACAGACACTGACTTCTCTCCCACTCACTGGAGGTACCTGGATATAAGCGAAGTACAAAACGCATGAGATCCTTTTAGGAAACCTGCTGTTTACACCAATAAATAATTTCCTAGCCCAGTGCTTAACATCATTCCTCTGACATGATCAATTCTCTGACAGTCTGATCCTTCATGGTGTTGAGTGTGCTCAATACCTGTATTGTATTTCTCTAATAGCCTGCTGAAAGCCATATCAGCATCTAGGAATATCATGTCTTTACCTTGAATATTCAGTTCCTATCATAAGAAAGATTAAAGATTTTTAGTGATAATGCATCCTCTACCTTCAGTCTCTTGTACATAGCTCAAAACAACATCAGTTCCTCAACTTTTCAATCCATGTGCAAAGCAGTGATTGGGCAAGCGAATGCTTAGTGACAGAGATTCATTTGTACTTCTTAGTACCATGTAGAATGATAGAGTCATGTGTCACTTTGCAAAAGTGGAAGCACTTGAGAGGTCCTATACATTCAGTTTTCAAGATCTGTGGACACAGTGTCCGAAGCAGAGATGCCATAAGGTGCTGAACACTGTAAGGTATTCATAATGGAACTTAAAAAAAAAAAAAAAAAAAAAAAAAAAGATTTTGTAAGAGGCACTTTAAAAGTGGTAAGGAAGATTCTTAAAGCATAGAGTATGAATTGTAATAAAAAGTACAGCCAAGCAGCACTAGCACTGTGGTGCAAGATACACATAAAGACAGGAAGAAAAATGTACTATTTTGCTGACAAGCTGACAAAATGGGAGCACACAATACTATCATGCAAGGGCACAAGTTAGCATGTCTTAGATGAACTACAGGGAAAGTGAATATTAAGTAGGCATTAATAGCATTGCCTTGCTTAGTGATACACTACAGCTGGCTCAGGTGCTTAGAGTTTAGGAAGAGTGTTTAAAATACTACAGGAAATTCAAAAAGGCAGTAGAGGAATTAGAGGGTAAGATGTGTGAGGAGAGACTGCGGGAGCTAAACTTACAGAGTCTCAAAGAGAGAAGGCTCAGGGGGCCTCAATCACAGTCTATAAATACCTTCAAGGTAATAATATAAATGAAGGAAGGGAATTCTTCGGTCTCAGAAGATCGCAGGACAAGGAGCAATGGCCTGAAGCTAAGGAAGCAGCAGCATAGGGGAGATGCTAGGGAGAAGTTCTTAGCTCCGGCCTCGGCTGCACGGGATGGATTCACTGCAGGGAAGAGGAATGGTTCTCGCTCTGCCGCTCCAGCTGTGCTTACCCACACGCGTGCTCACACGCTACCTGCTGCATTTGAGAGGATGCAAACCAGCAAAGCCTCTCTCAGAATGTGCACGGCACAAACTTGGACAGTAGCTTGGGCAAAAGGCCGTGCATCCTGTGGGCTGTTATAGTGCCATGCTGGGAGCACATCTAGTATTAACCAGTTAGACTCACCGCCTTGTCGATCACAGACACCTTACACCTCAAATAGAGAGTCAGAATGAAGCTCGCTTACAGAAATGATGGGTTGGAGGTGGTTTTGTGCTAGCGTGTCCCCTAAATAATGCAGTTACCACACAAAATACTTGAACAGCTATAAGCCACAGATGTTTGAGTGCTTTTAAAATGTTTTCTAACTCTATAATTGAATATACACAGTAGTATTTTCTCCAGTGAGGGCTTCCCAGTCAGTATGCGTACGCTTCAAGCTAGAGCATATATTTGTGTACGCTAACACACTAGATATTGATTGAAAGCCTAGGCAGCTTTGTAAGTACACATTAAAAAGAATATCTGCCTTATTTGTGTGTTGTCAAGAGACTGGAATTACTTCTGGGTAAATAAGATGCATTTTTAAATTACCCAATTATGTACAGTATTTAACTTGAAAGACCTGTAGCCATTTTGGCCTCTTAGGAAAAGAGCATACATGTTTTATAACACACAAATAAACATTTCTAATAAAAATATTAGGAATTTTTACAGCCTTAGAAAATTATATAATCCAAATTAGAAAGAGAACATCAAGTAAGGAGTATACTTGGCATGCTAACCAAATCATAAGCAAGGCACTGCAAACACCTTGAGAATTAGTAAGTTTATTTCACTTCTCATCTGCATAGGTTTGCAATTGCAATGGAAATCTGCCCCAAATATTTCTCCTAACGCTAATCATAACAGGACATTCAAAAAAAAAAAAAAAATCACATGTGAGAGTTCGTTTTTGATTTTTGCCCCCTCCAAATTTGTGAATCATAAGTCTTGCCTGCAAACCTTCCCTCAGATGAGTTGCCCCACTAAAATTAAAAAGATCACTTGTATCACCAAACTCTTCTTGCTTAACTTTTAAAGATAACTTCTGTGAGTTATATGTTGTGAATGCCAACACAAGCTTTCACTGTGAAATGCTTCTGTAGCAGTAGTTTTCTAAATACTCCTTGTTGACATGTTTTTAAAATGCTAGTGATTTTGATTTGTATCTTCTAAAGAGGAGAAAAGCTCCCTAATTTTGGTGTCTACTTTTACATAAATTTTTATAATTTGGAAAAATCTATGTTGCTTTGTTAAAACAAAGATTGGTTCCTACCATTAACAGTTTGCAAATTCCAGAGCTATTCATCATAGACAGAATAACAAATGCATAACTCAACAACAGCTGATGCCAAATGGCAATGTTACTTTTTCAAATGCCAGTCACCAAATATGTTTCTCCTCGCTAGTTATTCTGGGAAAGTCTAGCAAGCATTTTAAGGGGAAAATCACCGACTCTATTACAATTCTTGGAAAATTTTATCATTATATGATTCTGTTCGCTAATAGCACATATCCAGACTCCCATCAAGGTACTGGAATTTGTGCTGCACTATGCCGTTATGCTTTGTCATTCACTGTAACTTAGCTTTCTCTTTGGGGCAGTGTCCCCTGCATTTCCAGAGTGGTGTGCTATTTTTTAAGACACATTTCTAAACTGACATCTGTAGTCAGAGACTACCCTCAATAACACGGAGCATGTTTGTCAAAATTGGATATAAAAAGGAGAGAAAACAGGAAAAAAGGGAGTGAGACAGAAAGAGAATATGGCCCAGTGATTACGGAGGGAATCTCAGGCTCTAGAGACATGTGTTCTACTCTGCTCTGCCAAATTCCCTGCATAATGTGAGGAAATCAATTAGTACCTTATCTGTGAAATGGGGATACTCAATTACTCACAAGGGGATTATGAGGCTAAATAAATACTTAAAAATTTACAGTGATTTGGACAGTACAAAAGTAAAAGGCAAAACAGTACCACCAGATAAGCATATTAAGATTTCTGTTTTGTGCATGCACACACACACAGAGCAAATCACTCCAATCAACTTATATCCTTCAAGAGAAACAACTCCTCTAGACTCCAAGTTTTAGCTAGAAATTCCAGTGGTCCAAACAGCAGTTGCTTACCCAGGAAGCTACAAAATGTTTCCTTCCTTGCAAATGTTATCTGTAATAGGAGAAAAGTTCTCATATCCTTATTTTCATATTCATGAAACAGTTGCTGCATCTCCAGCAGTTGTCAAAAGACTGAAGGTTACCCCTGAAAGCTGTTATGATGAAGACAAATTCAGAGAAACACTGACCCTACCCCCAGTCAAATGTGAAGCATTACTGGCTGCAGATTAGACCAGGGTTTCTGAAAACAGCGAGGAGAACATCTCTACAGTTTATAGTGAAAATAAGGTATAATGGGTATCATTAACCAGCCACCAACTCCCAACAGCTCGCACATAATGTAACATGAGCTACCGTATTGGGTTGCTGGAGTTAGCGTAGGAAACAACTTACACTTAGCACTGTGCGCTGCTGCTGGCAAATGATATTTTAATGGCAACGGCTATATGGGGCTGCTCCGCTCAGCTACTGCACTGCAAAATGATGATAAATGGTAATGAGAAATTATTGCAACCACCAGAAGTATTAGTAAATATTCCTACTGCTTGATATTATAAATCTAGAGAAGTCTTTAAGACTGATGTCAAACCACATGTAACACTAAGTTAATTTTATAGTTGATAACTTGAACTTTGGGAGTAAATTTAGATTGGAAATTTATTAATTCTTTAGCACGCTGTAACAACAATCAAGTCATCACTGAAGGAACTTTAAACACATACTGTGGCAATACCTTGACAGTAAAGATAGTGAAGGTTTGTTTCCCTGGTGTAGAGGGAGACAACTTTTGCTTCAAACAATAGGAGTAATTAGTGTCATTTTGCACTATTACTTAAGCTCCAGTGACAGGACCATACCCATACTTTTAGTGACTGCTTTTTAAAATCTTCTTACACGTTGAACTGAATAGGTTGATTGGGATGGGACCTTTAGAAAATCAGCAGATCCAACCTCCAGCTCAGAATGGGGCTAACTCTGAAGTTAGGTTGTTCGTAACCAATCAGACTTTCAATATGTGCAAAAAGGAAGATTCTACATCTTTTCTCGTCTCTTGTTCCAGTGACTAACCACCCCCATCATGAAAAGAAATTCCTAGTATTTAACTGGAATTTCCCCTGGTGCAACTTGTGTCTTTTACCCTCACCTTTTTGGTGCAACTCCAAGATGAGTTTAGGACCACTTCCTCTATTACTTCCCCTCAGGCTGTTGAAGACATCAGTGTGTGTGTTCTGAAGGTTGAACAGGCCCATCTCTCCTTCAGTTTTTCCTTCTCCATCACACGCTTCAGCCCCCTAATCATCTTAGTGGTGCTTCCATGGACTCACTCTTCTATGTCAGTGACTTTTTTGAATTGCAGAGTCTAAGATCAGCCCTAGCACTGTCATCTGTCAGGCTGTCATCTTACAGCTGAAAACCAGAAGGTAATGATCACATGCCAAACCACTCCTGCTATCCCAGCTAACACACTATGAGCTTTCAGTGCTGCAAGGACACTCTGCTGACTGGTGCTGACCCAACTGCCTCAGACCACTGCCTACATAGCAGCCACCTGGGAATCGTGTGCTGGAGCTCCTGCACCTGTGACGGCTGAAGCACCATCTAGATAAAACAGACCCAGCTGCTGAAATACTGTGGAAGTGGCGTAATCGATGCAACACCATCACCTGGAAGCTGCGTGCTGCCCCGCCTACTGTTTGACCAATTCAAAACTTTTAAAAAGAGGTTGCAGTCATACAGAGTAGGCATGCAGTTTAGGAGAGACACTGACTAAGGCTAATTAGAAGATCTTCAATATATGCCAAGCTTTGATTTCTCAGGACTGAATTTATTCTACCTCATCCACACTGAATTTAATATATTTATATAAACTCGCTGTTTATATGAATATCTGCATTCCTACTATACAGTAAAAAGATCTCTGCATTCCTACTATACACACAAAAATTACATAATTTTTATCTGTTAGTCAATCACTCTGATCAAACTACCCATCCAGTTATTTGCAACAGAGCGTTTATGCTAGCTTAAAGGCACACCCTGACAAAAGGCAAAGAACTAACTGTAATGACGCCTTTGCGTGAACTTGGGTTTATGGCTGAACTTTATGATCTTGAAGGTCTTTTCCAGTCATAATGATTTTACGATTCTTTTCTATAATTTTGGCAAGATACTTGTTCTGATTGGGATTTGGATAGGATTAGGTCTCCAAGGGTCCTAAATCTCCTAGTAGTCCTGTGGATTCCCCATTCCTTGGGTACATTCCATCTTAACTTCCCTCAGCACACAGAGAAGCAGATTCTGTTGCCACAAGTAGATGACCTGAGTGTTTGCAAACTATTCTTGGATACCAAATCCTGAACCATCTGCCTGAGGCCATGAGTCCCCAGTAGACTTGCAAACACTCACCCAGGGCTCCAGACTCTCTCAACTCTCTTTTCTTACACAAATGCTAATTGTAGCATGTAAAGAGGATTTCAAAACAAATTTGTACTCCAGGAACATGACCATTTGGCTGTGTGCTTCTAAAGTCTTATAGCATTTTTTTCCTGCTATTTTCCTCACATTACCACAAACCATCTCCCAAGGGTACTAAAAGTTCTTAGCCTGCATTTCATAACTTTTCTAATCCGCTATGTGTTCACCTGCTACACATGAACATAAATCAGAAAGAATGAGACCCTTTTCTTTCAATTTAAAACCATCCTTAGGGATTAGCCTTGCCAAGTTACCAAAAAGCCCATCGTATCGCTAGCATTCTAGCTTTAAAGCTAAGCCTTGAAAACTTGTTTTGTCTTTAATGTCTTTAGAAAGGTGAAAAGCTATGATTATTATCATTTGTATGCCTTTTTCCTTTTTTTTTTTTTAATACATCTATATTTATGACAGGGGGAAAATATTGTCCTTCTTTCTGAGGGCTCAGAAACAATCAAGTTTCATTTAATCACAGATCAAGAATCGGCGCTGCTGCAGACTAGGGATGCTGTAAGTGGGTATGGAAAGGAAGGTATGTTAGCGCTTGGCAGACCACTCTGATTCCTCCTACCTGGAGTGCTCTGGATGTCCTCTAATGCCAAATCACATCCTCTGGTCTTCCCTTGCTCTCAGCTGTGACACTGGATAGGCTGGCTGAGGTGGACAGGAGGGAGGGGAAGGAATAAGCAGATGTGCTCCTTAAAGATTTAGGACTGAAATAAACCAAAACAAACAAAAAATCCAGCCCCCAAACCAGATATTATCTTAACTCCTCCTGACTTCTTCCAGAACAACTAAAAGCTAAGCTGATAACCTGTCCTACTGAGTGATGCTTTGTGCTCTGATACTTCTATGCAGCTTTATGTGGTTGCCCAATCTTTGCTCTGACCCTGCAGCTCTCAGGGCACAGATAGGATGCAGTGAGAATGCTTTCCAGATGGCTGAAAATCTTTACCTTTAATAGTGTTATCACTAGGGACTGAGATTTAAAGAAGAGCTTCAGTGGAGGATTGTTACCTCCCAAGAAAGGTCATTTATTAGAAATGAATCATGGAGAGTCTTTTAAAAGATGCCAAAGTACTGACAAAATATTTTCATTTTTACTTATTTATTTTCAAGCTAGCTAGTAAACATACGCACTGTTGAGGATTTTTAGTGATCTGACTATTTATTTAAAAAAAAAATCTAATATTTTCTAGGACAAACAATTTAAAAAAATCCAAAACATTTCAAAGAAATGTTGCTCCCTTTTCTTTTATGAAGGTCTCTCCACCTCTCTCAGTGCAATACTAACTACTAACACTACTACAGCTGTAGCAGGGAAGAGTCAGCAGCTCATACAGACATTCATGCTGATATGAAGGAAACCAAATCCACATCAGCACTGTTCTCTCCTCAAACCTCAGTACACCTTAGAGCTTAAATTCTTTCAACTAGTATTTACTGTCTTTAGATAAACTTTTCATTATCTGAATTTATGAAAATAGCCTGTTAAATCAATTTCCATCTTTTTCTATCCTTAAAAACACCAAGAAAAGAATGTTTTGGTTTTTAAAGAGACAGTTCTCAGTCCTTTAATTGTAGGAATATGCAAGTATTTCTTTAATGAAGATGAGAAGGTTCGAAAAAAAAAGACATAAGGGTAAACAGGAGTCTTAAGAACTAAACTTAAATTTCCATAGTTTTTCAAAAAGGAATAGTTATTGAAAAAAAGACAATGTTCAGTTGGATTAAGCTATTTAATTAGTTGGAATTAGAAATACTTTTTGAAAGGCTGTTTTCCATTTAACTCCATAAGGTCAGATTGCAGGTTAACTGCTTGATATTAGAGTAACTGATCTGCTATTACTAAAATTTTCATCTATGAATAGCCTAGTCACAGGTAGAATCAGATTTTTTTTTTTTTAAATGAAATGTTTTAATTCTATTCATCCTTCTCTTAAGTCAAAGTTGTGGACGCCACTATGTAAATACTCAATGGGTCAACTGGTTGCACCAGCCACCTTCTGCCTCCCCATATATAACACACAGGATTTGATGTCTTTATTTCGTTTATTTGCATTTCAGTAATGTTAAAAAAAAACAAATTTTGAAATAATTTTAAAGAAATATTTTGTAAGGTGAAGAGATCACAGGCTTAAGAATGAGACCTGATCTTTCTTTTTCCTTTTTTTTTTATTAGGTATCAGAATGTTGCTTATCTTTAGCCCTACTGTGGTAATGCAGCTTTCTAATTCTGTTTGGATATGAATACACTGGATAGTAACCAACAACAGCTTCCATGGGATATAAACAAAGCGAACAAACAAGCAACCCCAAAACAATCAAACCAATGCCCCCGAACCTCACCAAGGCATGATTTTTATTTCAGATTTACCCTACTAGTGATGACATCTTTATATCACTAGTAGATTATCCTTATGTTTTAAAGCTTCAAAAAACATCCAAGGAAATTATTTGATTGATAGCAAAAGAAAGCTAAATTTAAAAAAAAAGTAAAAACCTTCACAATTTCTGGATTTTCAGGCACTTAGTTCCTAGTTTAAAGCAAATAAATATGTATGTATATAAGCTGACTGTAAATGTACTTTCAGCCCAACTTTCCAATATAGACAATTTCCATTACTGGCGATAGTAACGGCAACAACATATATAGTTTCTGAAACCCTTTATCATCTTATTTCTATTTTATCCTTAATACTGAAGGAAGCTACTATCACTTGCAAACTTATCCTAGATCAAAATGTTTTCCTCTTTGTAATGAAAAACTTTAAGACTTGATAAAAATGAGGAAAAAAAAGACTTAGTGCAATTCTGCTTAAGTAAAAATATATATTGCTTTACAGCACATATTTATAAATAATACTGCTTGAAAATACATAATATTAGAGAATGAGAAAATAATAGGAAACTTTTTTTTTCATTTTTCCCCTGAGAAGCCCCTAAGAAATGTATGATTTTGTGGAAAATTTTAACAGAAACATGTCCCCACATAAAAGTCAGGAAAATGTTCTTGCAGGCAGCAGTGAACAATTCAGAAATATGGTGGAAAAAAATGTCAAGGTCAAGTCCTTTTAAGGCAAAACCTGGTCAGTAACTTACTTCCTCTGCTAATCCACTACCTTATGCAAATCAAACAATACAAACTCTTCAGCACATATATGGCACATAGCCAACTTCTATTTCTTATTTACATGAAGCCAAACTGTACTTTATATCAATTAACATTTAAAAAAATAATCTCTTAAAGCTTCCTTTTTCCCTGGGTATGTTCATAAAGTAGGATTCATTGTGTGTATCCATCCAAACACAGTAACAAAAGAAAGAAGTCCTAACAAATACAACTTCGGGAATCGCGGCCTCTTAAAAGCAATCAAGATTAGCAATTATGTTTCATGGTTATGTGCTCCAAATATCACTATGCTCTGGCTCCTAAGGAGATCCACACTGGCAAATGATCAAACTCAGCCATCCCTTTGCATACAATGCTGCGTAAAATTTCCAAGTCTTTATAAGCCCACTCGGCTGAGAGTTAAAATCCTCTGAGCCAAAGAAAGACTTATTTCTATAAAAGAAGTGTTATTTTTGTGTAAGGCTGCTTTATTCCATATTCTATGCTCACTATAAACTACTATTTTGAGGTTGGTGGCCTGTTAGGGCTTCTGTAGTATTTTCTATTTTCCTCAGATAAATCCTAGTCTACACACAGGGTTATTATTTAGCCATCCTGGAAGATGAAAAAACACTTGGAGCTTAAATAGTTTATATAAAACTTCCCAAATCACACCACTCCATTCTTACCTCTAAAATATCATCCTCATTTGCTAGTTACTGCTGCTCTTAGGCCCGGTTGCTGCCCACCAAGCATTACTGATGCTACTGGAAATACACAGCGGCTGGCCCTGCAATACAATATTAGCTCTGCGTTTCATACCTTTTGTTTTCTCTGGTGATTTTATAAAAGTAGGCTTCACATGACATCACATGATAGACTCTGTGGCACCTTCTTGGTAGAATAATGTGCCAGTCTTGAAAGCCATGACCCAAAGAGGCAGTCACTAACCAAGCAATCTGCTTAGTCAAAAACAGCTGCTACAAAGAAAGCGCTTCCAAATGCAAGTCTCACATATCGATTCTGTAAAAGGAAGAACAAACCAAAACAAAAAGTCCATTTAAAAAGCCAAAGGTAGAAAGTAAGAATGATATCTATATTATGAAATTATGCAATGCTTTTGCAGAAAAGAACAAGTCTGACTTCAACAGCTACCAGTATCATTTCAACACAAAATAAACTTCTAGTAGATGCTTTTGCTCCTCAAGAAAGTCTAAACCACAGACTGACAACTTTGACCCCCTAGAGAGGCACTGACACTCTGTTTGGTTTTGAGACCTAAAACCTTAATGAAAAGCAGACTAGACTGCAAACTCAATGTAACAGCAGCTACAGCCACTGCAATCAATTAACAGTGTGCAGTGCTTCCACTGCCACCCCCCACTTTCATTACAATCTCAGAGGCAAGGTTTTAAGACTTCAGAGTTAAAACAGCTCAAAAGAGAACAGTAAATAGCAGCATGGAAATTGGTCTCAGTGAGAAACACCAAGTACTGCAGTGTGAAATAATTTCATTCAGCCTCATTAGAATAAAATCACAACCTCCCCTTCAGCCCTCCAGCAAGGAGTGAAAAGGGTTAAATTTACAGAATTTGCACAGCACAGGAAGATAATGCTGAATTGATCCCCTCTTCTCACTATGTGTGAGGGAAGGAGGAGGATGTCAAAGTCCCTGCACAGAACACCTATGCCACTGAGTTTCACGAACATTCACAGCAACTTCATAGTATCAGACTGCACAAAACACTCATTCAAGTCGATGGGGATGCAAAGTGCTTGTCTGGTAGCTTAAACCTAACTCAATTCCTCAGTCTCCTAAACTGTCATCAAGCAGCATCCTTTCCACGGAAGTGTGAAAGGACATCCTGTCCTGTAAGAGGGCCTCGCGGGCCTTATAATTAACAGGTAAACCTGAAAGCCATGCTGTTCATTAACAGGAACTAGAGCAAAAACAAAATGATTTAGCTAGAACTAACAGAACTGTAATTGAAAGATCTGCCTATGCAAAGAAAAGCTAGAATATGACTGAATAAAACTAGCCACTATAAAGCAGCTTTCAGCTTGACTCCAAAAGTCATGGATACCACAGGTGTTGCCAAAGCAAAATGCAGGAACCCCCAGAGAATGATGCTGTATTAGAACAAGCCAAAACATGAGTGTAACATTAGGTAATAGTGAGTGGGGGTGAGAGAACAGTTAAACAGCACGTGCAGAGTGTACAGTCAGCAAAGTAGGCGGCAGCAGCGCTTGCTGTTACCTGACAGCCCCTGGTAGCACCTGCCCCTCTTCCCTATGCTGAACACTGAGGTCTCCACAGAGCAAACTAGTCACCAACTAGCTTGGCTTTTCTAAATCTAATAAAAGCATAAACTACATTTTTAAGCATGCTTAATAAATCTGCTTAAGCTGGAGGAACTAAAAAGAATATTGGCTCTGTAAAGTTGTACCAACCTATATATATTTATATATAAAGCTTTATAGAGATATAAATGACTAACTGTGCAGAAGAAGGGTATAAGATATGCATATACTGAGAATTGCCTGAGGAATAAAATAAGAAGGTAAATTGATCATTTTGGGTGCTTACTCCCAAACACCCTCTTCCAAGAGGCCCCCATGCAAAGGCCTCCTCCATGCGCAGGAGCTCCTGAACCTGACAACTGCGCAGCTTTCAATCCCTGCTCCTTGCAAGCCCTATTCACTCCCTGGTTTAAAGCAGGAATGCCCAACTTTGTCAGGCCGGCAGGTCGCACACCACAACCTTCCCTGTCTTCCTGAGGGGCAGGGCATGAGCTGTTTCTAGGGCTCAAGGAAGAAAGGCAACGGCTCTCGGGGTAGCTGAGACCAGACTCAGGCTGGGCCATGGGCAAGCTTGTGTTGCCACACAACACCGGCCTAACAAAGCTTGTCCCTGCAGTCAGGCCTCACCAGACCCTGGAGGGGAAGCCCTCAGTCCCTTCACCATCACTGCTAGACTGGTCTGCCTGATTTCAGAGGAGCTGCCAGACAGCGCTACCTGATCCCAGTTCACACCTGCGGGGCCGCAGTTCTGCCTCCTGTGGGGCTCTCCTTGCTCTCCTTAGCCAGCGCGCTGCTACCACACTGCACAACGGAACCACAGGACTTTGCAATAATTGAGTTTTTCCAGGAAGATTACTGAGCCCACAAACAAAAACCTGCTCAGTTTTGTCTTCCTGAGCCAGATCAGAGACATGACAAGTTAGTACACCGCAATCAAGTTTCCATTAAAACAAAACCTGCACAACGACAGAAACATATTTGCTCGTATTCCAGAAAAGTAAAATAACTTTCTTCTTTCTCTGTTAAGATATGGTTGTTAGCTTACACTGTACAGCTGAATAATTTTTAAAAAATGTGGAGATAACTGCATCTATACTGTATATATATGTTCTGAAAAGATTTAGAGTCTTTTGCAAATATTTTCCGTAGTTATTACAATTTTAGTTAGTTCCTTATATCACCACCAGATGGGGCTCTCTTATAGCGGAAATCATGAGATATTACACAATTTTATATTATACACAATTTATGTTGTACATTCACAAACATTTCTATTGCATGCACATTCATTTCACAGCATATTTGTACACTTTTCATCTCCTGAAAAAAAAAATCCATATTTTTAAATTACCAAAACAACTGATTATGGATTTTTTTATATACATAGCTACATTAATCTCAGAACTAGTATTACACTGTATGCAGCCAGTTTAGCTTCAGTTGAAAGCAGTGAGAAGGGATGTGTCGTTCAGGAACGACAGTGGCAGCTCTCCAACCAGCAGCCAGGCTCACTGGAGCCGGTGCAGGCAGTTCCTCACAGTGGTCTGAACTACAGAGCGCTTTAAAGCTACCTGCATGGTCCAGTGTAGGCAAAAGCAGCAAAATAAAACGCAATTCTTTTAACCAGAACTTTGTTACTTTATTATGAAACATCCAGTATTGTTGTGATGTTCAGCTTCCCCATATACACACTTTTTTTTTTCCCCCTTCATTTTTTCCTTTTTAAGGTCAAAAAAGAGAGAGTGAAACCTCTTGCTGTACAGCCTGGAAATTCAGTCAGGGAAATGCCCTATTTTTATCACCTACTTTCTCTCTTTCTGAAGGCTTTCCTTGCTACATTATTTTCCCTCCTCTTCCCAGTTATACATGAGCAATAATTCCCATAGAAAATAACTGAGCTTCCATTTTAGCTATTCAAATGCCTCAGGACTGACTTTGCGAGCGAGAAAGGGTTTTAGCCTGTTCTCTCAGCCCAAACAAGCAGCACTGGGTACTCTCTGGCTCACGTCAATCAGAAACATCCTGTGCTCAGCATAAGCAGCAGCAGGACCCCTCAAACACCTACTGATAAAGAGATGCCCTAATGGCAGCCAAGAAGACATAAGAGCCAAGGAGATCAGAATTGCAAAATGGGAGGGAATAGCTAAAAGTCCATCAGATGCCTAGCCACAGTGCTGAGAACAGAAAGTTAAAATTAAGATGCATTTCATTATTAATAGTTTAGAGTCATAATCAATATATCAGAAAAAAATAATTTCTAGGACTCCAGCATTGAATATCCCACAAGGGCTTATCAGATATTATCAGTGACTAGAGACACTGTTTTGTTACTTAGTAGGTGGTTATTAGAACAGATTTGAAAGGAAGGGGAAAAAAAGTTGTTACTCTGTGGTCTGGATAGCAGCAGACAGCAATAATGGAAAACTACCAATATCTAATTGTTTATATATCAGCATATCCAAAACGAAAACTAGCAGCAAAACAGTTGCTATTGAGTAACTATAAAGTTGGATGAATTCACTCAGCTGAACAGCTTCAGTTCACACCCAAGCTCATTTACCTCTAACTTCAACCCCCGTGTCCAGCAGTGAAGCACACTTTCCATCAGAAGGCAATACACTCTCATTGGAGGTCTCCATTCCTTTCTTTTGTGTTCCAGACTTACAAAGTAGACACCAGTAAGACACCTTTGAATGTACTTTTGTTGTTATGGATATGCCCGAATGCTTATCAGACCCAGTTTCTCGTCTGTAACGTAGCCTTTTTTTCTTTTTTTTTTAATTCTGGCACTACCATTACTCTCTCAATCCTCTTTGGGTCCTGTGCAGTGTCACAAATTTGTGTTTCATGTTTGCATGGCCTAAGCCAAGACATTATTTCTCACTCCAGCAGAGTGCTGGTAGATAAGGGACCAATTGCCATTCTTAGTCCCATCCATATTCTTCAATGTAAGGCTCATGATTCAAATAAAGGACTCTTACAGCAGAAGATAACCTATTTTGAGATGTAAGATGAGCACCAGGAAAAAGCCAGACCAATACTGAAAAGAGCTATAAATTGCATCCATAATTTGGCAGTAAAGGCTAGTGGACATAAAGAAACCCTTGAATTCACTCATTCTGCAGGATCCAAAGCACAAGAGAAGAGTTTTGGCACATCAAATAAACTTCAGTAGACTGACCTTGAACATTCATTTATTCTGACAGTGCACAAGCAGCTATAAAGAAACATATAAAAACATAAAGTCCTTCCCCGAAGAGCTTATATTTGAATGCCTGACAAGACCATGACGAGTGCTAGGAAGGGAGAGGGAGGCACACTGAGAAAAGGGAGAATCTCAGTAATAGGATCACAAGACAACTTCACTTAGCAAGGGTACAGTTTGCAGGTCCATGAGCTTTCTAAGAACTAATTACTTCTCTTTCAGGTGAAAAAATAAAAGTGAACACTTAAGAGTTTTAAATGGAGCACAGTAAATGGGGAGACAGAACTAATGTTCGATGCAAAGTGTAAAGAAAAAGCTTTCAAGGTTCATATTTATAAAGGAGGCAAACAAGAATTGACAGGTCATAGAGGTAGGCCAAGGCAGAGTTGTAAGCGGTTTTGGAAAAGCAAGAACAAACTGCAGTGTTTCTCTCAGAGCAGAAATGCAAAGGGTCCTGAAAAAAAAAAAAAAAAAAAAGGTAAAAAGCTAGACTTGAGACAACATAATAAAATATTAAAAAGTCAAGTACTCAAATGTGGTATTTCCACTGAACATACTTGACTGTCAACCCAAATGCCATAAAGTTTAACATTTCAGTTTGAGCAGATGCTTAATTGTATGCACTTAATAAACCATCATAAACCGAGGAAGATTCCTGTTATGGTCGTAAGCAAAGTGTTACACTACATAATGGCAGGGACAGATTAAAGAATTTCAACTCAACTATGAAATAGTTGCAGTGAAGAGGGTACGCCAGATACACCAATAACCAGAGAAGTTCTTAGACTGTGATTTTTAAAGACTTTTAAAAATTAAGCAGACAAAACTTCATCTGCAAATAATGATGAAGGTTCTACCTGCCAGAAAGCACCACTGACCTTCATCAGGGTAAATAAGTAAATTTTAATAAAGAATGAAATTAATAGTAACACTACATTCTCACTAACATTGCTTAATTTTTGTTTTGTGCAATATGCATCCTAAACTAATCTACAGCTCCTAAAACAGCCAGAAACTCAGGACTCTAAAGATCCAACTACTGAAGTCAGATCATTTCTCATACTTGAAGCTCAGCGTTTCTGCATTTTCTGAAATCTTTTATTCTATGTTTTTAAAGAATTCAGCTATGGAATCAGTTTGTCAGAGTACTATTGATCTGTATGTTCTCCCCCAACTCTGCCCTTAAATGAGTGATAAGGGGGGAACTGAAGCAGCAGTTAAACCTAAAGCACTTAAATACATTTAAAGGTAACCTGTGACAAACACTTTAAGAAACAGTCGCTCTGCATGTTTGCCAGCCTCCAGCTCCTTGATGCTCTCTGACATTCTGTAGGCAGCATCCAATCAGAGGGACAGCCACTGAGGGCCAGGGAGAGGGCTGCTCGCCTTTATTTTACATTCTAGCTACGGTGCAGGGAATCTACGGCAGTAAGCGTGTATGGCACGAATAATAAGTTGTACTAATTCACAGAAATTCACTTTCTTTTTTTTTTTTTTTTTGCTATCACACTCTGCTGCTTTTTCTGTAGACCAACACTTTGAAAGTTCATTTTTATGTGTCATTTATTTCCCTAGGGTGTAAAGTCTGCTAAAAATATCACCATTTCCTCTTCTCTTATAAAAGATTATTTATACAAAGGCAGAATAATTATTCTTGACATACTAGAAGATTCCCCCCCTCAAAAAACTAAGGTAATTTTAGAATGAAACATTTGTAAAATACAGCAAAGGTCAATATCGTCAATTAAAGCTCAAGACTGAGCATGAGTCTTCTTAACACAGGATACTGGAAGGCTTGTTAAATGAAGGAAATTATTTTCCAAATGGACAGAGAATTTGATTTGAAAGTGTGAAGGGAAAATGACTGGGACAATGAGGTTTCTGTAAGCAGTTACTCCACTCAAGCCTAAAGAAAATGAAGTAAGATCTGTGTGCTATAGAAATACAGTAGCAATTAAACTAGGCAGAAGTGTGTGGGGGGTGAAATCCTGACAACTGGCATCAAGAGGTTAACTCTTCTTTTCTTTTTAATCACTAACTAGTTCTGTCATCTTTTGGTTCAGTGCAAAGTCTCCCCAGAGAAGCGCCTCCATTCTTTGAATGTCCATAAGGCAATTAGGTTTTACATTTTTAAAACTGAAGGGTTTTACAGGATGAGCCAATTTATATGTTTCCATAATAAGAAAAGACTCAGGGCTACTGAAGTATCTATTTCAAAATGGCTTAGGTGGTGCATTATTGAATCCTACAAAGCCATGGGGCTTCTAGGTCCCAGAGTCTTTAACAATCATTTTGAGGGAACTACCTGGGCAGAATACAGAACAGCTTCAATTTTGGAAACCTGCAAAGCAGCCATTTGCTGTTTGGAGTTCCTTGAACATGTGCAGCACAAAGCATGGTAAAGAGAGGCTCTGGCTGCACACGGGCACGCGGAGGTAGAAGGGCGCCGCGGCAGCACTGCCTGGCCACGTTTCCCTGCTCCAGAGTCCTGCTATTGTCTTTGGAGTGCTGGTCAAGTCCCAGCTGTAAAAACAAGCGGGTGGATGTAGCTGTGAGCAAAAATGGGTGATAGCTTTCAAACTGGAATAGTGTAACAGCTCTATCTACCAATTAAAGCCATTCAGTGAACAAATCTGATGATTAACTGGATATGTAATTAAGCCTTTATTATTAGTCTAATTGGATGGTTAGGGGAATTATTAAAGCTGTTAAGATTCTGTGTAGCAAGCTGGCTGTGCAGTACAGGCAATATGAAATTCAGCTCATTGCAAGCAAGGCCAAATGAACATATTTGAGTGGAAGTTCGAAACAGCTGCATCCAAGTCTTTGAAAACAAACCCAAACAAACCCAAAACTCTTGAGTTCAGCTCAGCAGAGACAGCTGCAATGCCCTGCTGCAACATCCAGGGCAGCTAGTCAAGCTCAGACACATTCCCAAGAGACAAAGTAGATGGGATAGCTTTTCTGTGATACTGGCTTAAGTAACCTCCCTGCTCCCCTCGTCATTTCTGAAGCCAAGGTAAGAAGGAACTTCCGCAACGCAGAAGTCTGACCAGGTAGAGTGCTGAATTATGGCAAACTCGTGTTAAGAGGAGCAAAAATCTGGTTAATTCTTGAAAAACCTTAGTGCTCCAAAATCTGGTTTGGGGAACACAACAGAACAAGAAGGAAGATGCATGCATATTCTCAAAATTCTCCCAGCCACTGTGTAGGCTAAACAAAAAACATTGAGCTTTCCACAGTCATTCAGTCCACATTCTACTTACTCCAGGCCTAAATCTGGGCTGAAAACTGAAAATGTATGTCAGCACTTAAACTTCGGCAATGAGGAAACAACAAAAGGCTGCTAGAGGAAGGTATCTCTACCCTACATTAGAGCTGGTCTTTGTGAACAGAGGACTAAAATTCAGAGGGAGAGAAGATGACCAGAGAGCAGCCCTTTACCAGTTGCCAGTAACAACCCTTTATCCCAGGTTGTAATCACTTGCACAAAGGCAGAACAAGTATAAGCTTACTGGTCAAAGTGGAGAAAATCACCACTTTGATCCAATATAAATGACAGCACAAGCTACAATACAGTTGAGAATCAGGTTACCCATGACCCTTAGTAAGGGGACAACGTCACTTAGCCTTCATTTTCCGTACCAAAAATGATTAATAAAGAAACCAGCACGGAAATTCTCAGGGTTACCTGATGTTTGAGAACACAATTCATGTATCATATAGGCCAGTGGAATTACAGTTATTGAAGAGTTATCTCCATTGGTCTCAACAAAGTCATGCCTTATTAGAGCAGTGGATCAATATGATACTAGGCTTGTCTGATACAAGCCTGCTGGAAGAAAAAGCAGTATTGGATTTTTTTTTTTCCCCAACAACTAGAGCAAGCTCCTCCTAAATCAGTAAGTTCACTGACCATGACATGTCTGGTCCTTTCAAACTGAAAAAGGGCAATATGAGCAAGTTATCTAAATTATGACCTAATCAAACAAACACAGACTGAAAGCAATTAAACAAACATCCGTGAAACTGAAGCTGAAACCTAGATACTTAACAGCTACATCAACAGCAGAAGAGCTACATCCTGACCAGAGAAACTTCCAAGCACTGCAGTGCTTGGAAGAGTACACAGTTCTCCCTGGATGCATACCCACCCATTGAAAGCCAGCTGCCATCTCAGGAAAATTGCAAAGGAGGTCAGAGTTGGAGTCAACCTTCATGTGCGTGCACAGCCCCACACCGCCCACCACCACTCCAAGGAAAGCTCTGTTCATCAGCAACTCAATCACGTAACAAAAATCTAATGACTAAATGGGTTGTCTCCCAACAGCCATCTCTTCTGCCTGCAAGTAATATCAGTGTGAAAACTCCCACACGCTCCAGTTGCAATTGGACTGTTTTAAAAATGCCCCAAACATGATGACACACGATAGCGATGCTGTGGCACGCATACAGAATGCAGCTCAACTCTCTGTGGAAACCAGAGAAGATCTGATACACTCTGAGACTCTGGATAAGACAAATCTTACAAGCAACTTTAAAAATGATACAGAATGTTACAGATGATGCATAGGGTGTGTTTTGGCTCTGATTAAAGTTCTTCTTTTCCTGTGTTAGAATTACAAGCTATCGTTATCAAAGAATTTAAATTGAATAAATATAATGAAATAAAATAATACAGAACTGTATACATTCAGAAGAGTCAAAAACTATAATTAAAATATATGATAACCACAAGTAAGTAAGCATAAGTTTTTTAAAAAGACAAGTGTATATTAACATAAATAATCAAATTTTTAAACTTTTCACTTTATCTGTACACGAGATTAGTTTTCAGTAGATACAAACGTCTAAACTGCAAATAATACAGCAAAGTTAGAAACAAATTAAAACAAAAGAACTTCTAAATATAAAAACAAAACAGACTGTTAGACTGCCTTTGTTGTTAAAAAACATAGATATGGACATTAAGAGAAGTCTTCTGTTGGTCTTCAACTTGGGATAGTTAGTTTTTACCTTTATATGTACAGTTTCCTATTCTGTAGAGCATCATATCATAAGATTTACTTGAAAATAAAAAGCCTGTAAAATAATTTACTTTGTGTATAAGAATGATTGTAAGACTAAAGCTTCACAAACAAACCAAAGATTTTCTCAAAGACTCAACCTTTAGGCAATTTGAACCTTTCCATTCAAATGGCCATAAACATAAATATCACACTCTAAAGCTGGAAGATTTTGATGTAACAGAACACAAGGAAGGAGACCACTACAGAAACGCACTTGCATACAAGTAAAACACTAGAATAAGCAGGATTAGATAGTAAACTAGAGCTATTAGCACCTCATACTGAAGACTGAAAAGAAAACATACTAAGTTCTTACAGAGTGTGCTCATTCCTGCTCTCCTAGATAAAGATCAGGTATTGTATGGACCACAGTCACTACACATACACACACTGTAGGAAAAATGCTTCCTGCTATCTTAATCAGGGTGATCTGCGTTGGGATGGTGCTACAGATATATCCTGAGTTACTATTTTCCCAGAAAAACTGAGAAATTACTGGAATTCCAGGATTCCAGGAATTACTGGAATTATTCTATTTTATTCTTTTTTTTTCCCAGTAGCTAAACACTATATTTTTATAAACCTTTTTGAAGTTTATATAAAACAAGAAATAGATTTCTGCAAAATCCACTCTTCCAGAGTAATTATAAGCAGGTACTAAGTTTCCCCACAACAAAATAGTTTTCAGTTGCCATTAGATTCAGAAAGGAAGAGCAGAGACTGATTTGGAAGCCCCTCATTCACGGGCAGGCTGCACGTCCGTTCTGCTGCATCTTCCTGGAGCTCCTCCGCAACAGCGCCCAAGAGCAAAGCACTGGGCCACCCTGAGCAGGGGCAGAAATGAAGCCCGAAATAGCTCACAGAGAAATGAAAGCAGCTAAAGGAGAATGAAAGAAAAACTTGCACTTTGGCAACAAATTTATCATTTCTGAAGTTCGGAAGGGAATGGTGTTTCTGACATCAATTTTCCAGGATAGTAAAGCGAATTTGAAGACTTCTCTACATTTTCCTGAGATTTCAATAAACCCTGGGGGTAGATGGGGGAAGGAGGGAATGTTACCACAGTTATCACTGGATGAAAACAAAACAAAACAAAAACACTCCACTGGTTTAAGGAAGTTACTGCGAGTTACAGAATATTTCTTAACATCTCCTAAGAGAAAGGAGAATCAAAGCTACTATTTTGCAACTATTTTTCTCATGAGAAAGAATTAAAAGATCAGTAATTCACCAAGATAGGATAGTTTAGAGAAAAATAGAAAAAAAAAGTCAGAAGTCATCTTTTTTCTAGTCCCACCATGACAATTATTATAAAGCCCAATAATACGTATTTGTATAATGACAGGCATTATCTGTTGGATACTTTTCTAAAAATGGCATTGCAGCAAACATCCAACTTGGAGACACATGTGCAGCATCTCGCACTGGCTGAAGGACTGCATACACACCGGGTACTTCCAGATCCCAAGTCAGTTCTATCCAGGACATCTCTCAGTGGTACCTAAACTCCATTGACAAGGCAGGAAGAGATTTTTTCTGGGATTTTTTTCCTCCACTCAACAGTGTATAACAGAATGAGATTCTCCAATACAGCTGTTTTAAACAACTAGTATTTTTAGGATCATTTGCAGAAACAAGGTATCACCTCTCAGACTGATTAGCGAAACCACAAAAATAATTGTGATCCTGTTGATCAGCAAGCAGCAACTTAATTAGTATTATAATTGTCATTAATAAAACAATAATTACAGATGTCATAGTGCATTCTTTAGCTTGAACCTCATTTATAATGTTAAACAAAAACATTATAAAGTTGAAAATTATTTCATATAAAATCATAATATCCTGGATAAATTAATCAAATTGTCACATTAGAGATATTCTCTCTCAAAATAGTCTCAGTAATACAAACACTCACAGGCAGTAAGGCACACAAGACCCCAAATTCCTGAGGCTGTACAAAAAAGTCTTCCAAAATATCAGATAGGTTATGGGGCCAGCTGGAGAATGCCATTCATGAGAAAATACATGTGAAGCTTCCCTGTCCCAAAGGCTTCTCATAGCACTTCTAATTTTATTAAGATTGAAAGTAATTTCATTCAAGTTTTGGAAGAAAGCTCTAGATGGAAGCAGTGCGTTAAGAGAGAGAGAGGAAAAAATAATTTTTCAAACCTATTTTCATCCATTCATACTAATGCTAATTCATCTTTTTCCACTTAGGAGACTTGAAAAAAACTATGAAAGAAGAAGAAAAAAAAATACACATCCTTCCACTGTGCACTGCTCTGCACTCTACAGCTATAGTCTTTAGTTAACCCCAAACTAACTCCTTTAGTAGGAAGTCCAATTTCAAGGTTTTATTATACTGTTTTGAGAAGACATGAAGTGTCAAGCTGCTGCACACTTGCCTGTATTTCTGCCCAAATATCCTTTAATTACCTATGATTATTATCAGACATACATTGCTTAAAAAAGCAGCATTTCAAGTACCCTGAGTAACATGGTTTAATCCATGCACAGAGCAAAATAATTTCAGATTTTCGGTAATATCTGATAAGCATTATGTGATACGCCAGAATTAAGCCCTTGAATTTCAAGATGACCAAACAGTATCTTTAAGAAAACATTCAAGAATGTTACCCACTCCGGTAATTCACATTTTGAAAGTTTAAAGAAGAATAGCCTCAAATAGAAAAACGCTGTGTAGTATTAACAGATCCTCTCATTATTAGGAGAGTTTGCCACACTGCGTGTAAAAGCGAAGAATCTCCCAAGGAACTTTCAATAACACCAACAAAGGCTTAACTGGAGCCTTTCTAGTACCATACCTTCTTGCTAGGCTAGTATGGTACTAGAACTTTTGATATTTGCAAATCACCATCATTTATCTCAAAATAAGTGAAAAAAAAAAAAAAAAAAAAAACACACAAAACAAAACAGATAGATATGAGAGTGAATGGAAAGCATTCAGTGGAGTACCTAATAATGACCTCAAAACAACACTTCCTTAATGATTTAAAGAGGAGCATGTTGGATTAACTCCTTTCACATGAAGAAAACGCTCACACCACTTAAACAGAACAATCTGTGGGAAGATTTGGATTTTTTTCTTATGCTTCCAAAAAAGCACAGAAAAGGGAACAGTAAAATATAAAAGGAAGACTAAGACCTTGAAACACACCTTGAAAACCAAGGACTAAGTTGATTCTTGCAAAGTAACAGAATTACAAAAAAAAGTTTAAAATACTCATATCCTTTCCCTGCACCTCAAATATATATGTAGCGTTACGTTTTCATCTACTATCAGAAGAAAATTATGCTACTAATATTTCATTAACACCACAGACTATCACTCTCAAGAAATGACATTCTTCCTGACTTGGGAAACACAAATGGAGGCATGATGAACACTGATAATTGTGCTATAAAAATCCTTCCATTAGTGAGATTTCAAAAAGAAATGGAATAATATATGCTAAGAGTAAATGCATTTCCAAATAATCAATTTGAATAGCCAGAATTTAAAATAAAGTACTTGAGAACTATTATACAGACCCATAATTTCTATGTTTTTAAGTAGCTAGCAAAAAATGTCTTAGTATCCAAGAAGCTATTCAGGAAATTGTCAGTGCTTCGTATTTCTAAGAGTCTCATTTAGAACTCTGTGACAACAGATAGGAATTTACTACTAGGTATCCCTGTACTAAAATGGTTTGTTAATCACTATTTTTTTTTTTTTATCAACAGCAGAAACAGTAACTACTGAATCTGCTTGCCAAACCTTCAGTTGCACTTCAGAAAGGATAATCAGTGCGATTTGATTGACTCTACTTTTCAGAGAGAAGAGATTTCAGGCTTTAAAAGGCCTGGAGAGCGTTGACTGCTCGTTTGCAAAAGGTTTTGTTTGGGTTTAGATCTTGCCATGCCACTGATCTTCAGCATGTCTTACATGCCTAACACAGGACAGAACCTCTGGAAAAACTTCACTGAGCACACACAGCCAGTCTAGCTCATGCAGGGCCCCTCAGCGCCCATGTCCTGGAAGCCTTACAGCCTGCTCTTGAGACCTACATTAGCAGGACTAGTCTCCCAGTGTAGATGCATTCCTTCTAGTCACAACCCAAAGACAAAGAAAAAAACAAAAACTAGTCTGAGTAAGATCAGTGAGAGGTAAGATGAGCAAAATATACTACTACCACTTTGCAGACCAAAATATACTACTACTTTGAAGGAGTATCTCTCCCAAAGCAGTACAATTATTTTATATCCCTTTGTTCCCAATGTCTCCTTTCAGGAAAGCTAGAGTCCTTCTCTCTTTGTTATGTCATTTTTACAACCCAAGAGCTGCTGAAGGCTGCCTCTGCAGAAGGCTTCAGTGGAAACTCAGGATTTAAAATACTTAGAGTTAGGTCCCAAACTTTATTAAACCTCTGATGCCAAGTACAAAAATTTTGGCCAGAACTCATGTAGTTAATATGTGAATAAGAAGACGACACATATGTGAATAAGTCAACATGTCAGAAGTCAGAAAAAAGCCAACGAACAGGTCTTGTCTCATATATGAAAAGTTTCTATCCTGCAACTTGATGTGAACATTCAGGAGAAAATGATACAATTAATACCTTTTACTTGATGCCAAAATTAGTGCTATTAGAACTATTACCTGTCACAGATGAGAGGAGACACATGGAAGGTCCACGCATGCATACAGCCTTAGCATTTCTCCTTCGCTGTAAATCCTCTTGTTTATTGCAGTGGTTACTAACATGTGAATAACAGCTCTTGGGACAAATGCTGTTATAGGAGCATGGTCTCCTAGCCTGAAAATGAATAAAATATAAACATTACTGGGAAAGAAAGACCTTGCAAGGTCAACTGTAGAGCAAGGGCAAAACTGGCAGCTACACACAGAGGCATCAAGCTGCAGTATGTGTGGTTCACATGCAGACTCCAAGGAAATTCTGAAAACAATGGGTCAAAGGAGAAAAAACAAGAAGTATTACAGCATCAGCTAGGTCATGGTCTTAGCAGCTGAAAAGCAAGAGATACGTGAGGATTGCGGAGAATATGAGGAAAACAAAACCCTCTCTGCCAGCCTCTTGAATACAGTCTCAAGCCCATCAGTGTCTTGTGGCTGATTTTTAAAGAAGGAGCTAAAAAGTGCTTAGCAACCATGAGCACCAAACACAACGCTGAAAGGTCAAGAAACAGTATAAAAATAATCATCTGAATGTAAAGGGCAAATTCTCACTTGTGGTTTTTCTGCTGAATAGACCCACCCCTTAATCAAGAAAGGCTCAAATAAATATAGAGGTCAGCCTCAATTATCCAGTCTCAAGTCACTTGAAACTCCAGGATAATCAAAGATATACTGCCTTATTCACTAATACTGCTCTTACAAAGAGATCTATTTTCCTTAAATGTTGTAAGAAATTTGGTACTCAACAGGCAAAGGAAAAACAAAGTTGGAGGGTATCTGCTAGTGTTTTGCACAGTAATAATGTTTTTATAGAAAGTTTTCCAAATCTGCAACAATGCAATTGAAAAAGTAAGGCATAATAGGCATAATCATCATTATTTGAAACCGGCAGCAGAGACATACAAAGACACATGCCAAAGGTTTAAGAAAGCAACACATGTAGGAGCCTGCTCTGCTGACTAACAGTGGCGCAGCAGAAACTAGCCCTGAGCCTTGCAGTGGAGCATTGTGTTTCCAAACTGGTGCAGAACATGCTAACTCCAAGCACAGGCAGTAAGGACGACATCATGTTGCACTAAACCACCTAGATTAACATGGCACAGGGCTGTGCCACCACAGCTAGATCGACTGAGGAGCTTGCACTACAACTAGTCCACATGCCATTATGCAGACCCTGTATTCTTACGCCCTCTGCAATGGCTCTCCATGCATCGCAATCCCTCTTTGCTTGTGCTTACACGTGTGGCAGCAGCAGTTACTAGTGATGTACAGCATGCAGCATAAATGTATAAGCACCCAGAACACCCAAGCCATTTTCCATTTGGAAAACCTAAATTAAAGTTTCTTCTAAAACACAAAGCACCCAGTCAGTCTCAGTGACTTCAACACTCACTTATTAGTTCAGCATCATTTACAGTGGAGATTTCAACCCATGAGGAGCTTTGTTCTCTGCAGGTTTTTTTAGATCTTGGTCACTGTCCTTCCTAACCTGAACAGCTTACAGGCAGCTGTTAATCATCTCCTTCTATGAAGTAAATGAGTACAACACAGTCTGAATCCTATCTACTAAGGAATCCAACACTGCATCTAAATTAAGACTGCCTACATAAAGCTGTACCCATTTCCTAAATTCTGAGCCATGTTAAGCTTCACACTGCCCCAGTGTCTGCCTTCATGGACTCTCCTACCCATATTTCCTCATCTTGTTCTTACCTTCTTTTCACCACCTAACCACCTGTAACTCCCTAAAAAAGTTCACAATGTCCCTCCTATACCAGATTTACGCTTCTTCTAAATGCCCCTTCCCAGAGAGAACCCAATTCATTTTTATGTTATCCTTATTGACTACTGCAAAATTACCTAAATTCTGTTAACATGCCTTAAGCTGTTAGTTTAGAGGATAGTACTTCCACAAATGTCTGAAAATAGTCTTCATGTTGCCACTAATACCATGTGCTTAAGCACATAAATAGTTAAGACAGACTGTTTAAAGAAGATTTTTTTCACATGAAAATGCATAATTTCATTTGTCACATTATGCCTATGTAAAAAGTCCTATCATTTAAGTTACGAAACAGACATAATGTCTGCATAGTTTATGTATCACACCAAACTGATTCTAAATTATAATTAATAATTTGATAGCCATGTTAAAAGACTCTTTTTGTCTTGCCTGTAAGTATAAGCTATAATATTGAAAGTCACTCACATACACGTGCACACAGTGATCTATGGTATGATCCTAATTGTTGCTTTTTGGAGGAGAGATGGTGGGTATGTTTTGGTGAGCAAGATACACACTGTATTTTTTTTTTTTTTGCATAAACCCCACCTGCTATAATTCTGACCCTCTTCCTTATATATTTATTCACAAATTTTATTGTAGAAAACAGAATTGGGATTTATTTTTTATATGCACATTACCCTTTTTTTTTTTTTTTTTTAGTATGTACATATATCTTACACACAAGGTCACTACTTCTCAAGTATGTAACATTCAAACAACTGAACAGATTCACATATTGCAGTCTGATGACCTGATTAAGCGCCAGAGCTGGCGTGTGCGCGCGCACACACACACAAAAAGGAAGATAAGGTTGATTCTTTTGTCAAAGATGTATTTGAGATTAATGGCAAGCTGGCAGACTGAATGGGTTTCACTGCACTGAGGCAATTACTGTAGTAGGTAAAGCAAGTGATAAAGATTTATTTAGTACAAGGCTGATACTCATTAATCTCTTTAAACCCCATGTTAAGGTTGTTTAAAGTACTGTAGCTCTTCTCTGGAAAAGTCTGTTGAATCTATGACAGAAAAGGCAGACCTGCATAAATGCAGTGCAGGTCTCCATGGACTATGACATTTCTATACCTCCACAGGGAGGCAAGTATTTTAGATTAGTTTGGTTAGCACTGCAGATGCAGCATGCTGATTTACTAAACTCTGATGCAAGTTCCAAAAATAATTAGCTTATCAAAGATCCTCTTTCCTTCCTCTCTTTTCTTAGTGTGCTAAATATGGCATTCATGCAAGGAAATCATTCATTTCACTAGTATTCAGGCACTAACTGGAGATTTCTTAAAATTGAGCATTTTAATTGTTTTTGTTTTTTAAATAACAGCATTAATTTTCAGTGCTGTTTTTTTTTTGAAAAACGATCGCATTATGTGACTAACTAAAATGTCATCCAGCTATAAGTCTGCTTCTACATTTTTAAGATAAAAGGAACTAGTAAGCATTAGTAAGCATTCCTAAAATCAAGTCTTTGTTTTGTTGGCCCATTATCCTTACAAGGAGCATCTCAGCTAAACAGACAGAAGCTTTTACAAACTGCATTTGAGGTATCTCCCACACAGACACATCCGCAAAAAAAAACCTGTTGAATGAAGAGGCTAAGAGTTGTTCATGCTTTTATAACAGACTTTCTGTAACAGATATGCATCCTTTTTTTCCAAGGAGAAAAATAATTTTGATTCAGCAAACAGAAAATACTGCCTTTGGAATTAGTTTCTTCAGTGTTTAAAGAAGAGCTGCTTTGCAATACAGCAGTAAGAAAGAATATTATTTCAAGAACCATGGTCAAGGTTCCCAGTTAGTGCTGGTGTGCATATAAATAATCAGCAAGACAGCCACTGCCCCTCCTAATTTTTTATCTTCAGAAAGCATATTAAAATGATTTATTTCTAGTCTGCTGCTCATAGTGAATGCAAGTCAACCTCTCCTTACCTTGCCAATGACAGGGATATCAACGGAACCCCAGGTATCAGCTCCCCAGTGAACCGTGCCCGAGGCAAAATCAGCTGTAATAATTCCAGCAACTGGAAATAAAAAAGAATGTTAACAGTAGAAGCTAATCCAACACACACTGAAGTTACATCAGCGACATATACTGTGTAGCAGATGAAAACAAAAAACACCAATTCCAAATGCAAAAATACATTCTATAACACTGCACAAAAGCGGAGAAACACACTTTAATCTGTTTCAATTATATTGTATTTAAAGTCTATATTAAACTTCCTCTAATTCTAGAATCACACAGAAATAGAATTAGAAAAACACAGTTTTGCACATAAAATGCAGCAAGTCAGCAGGTATCATCTTCATTTAAATACTATAATAATCATTTTTAAAAGGTTTCATAGTGTAGGTTTACTTAACCCAAGTTACCACAAAATAATGGGGTTGGTCCAGTGTTTTGCTAGCATTTTTCCACCCATATTCTTCCTTATCTCTTCCCTGCTTTCCCTCTCTATATGTGGCCTCTACAGTTTCATATCTTCATTGAAATGCCTTCCAGAAATGCCTTTTATTCCAGCAACATAAGATGGTTCCATTGTGCTGACAGACTTGCCTTTTCCAAAAGAGCAAAATTCTCCAGAGACCAGGGTTTCCAGATCTGAATGCTTAATTTCATATTCCAGCTCAGCAAGGGCAAGGATTCAAAATTACTGGATCGAGTGATCAACATACAAAAGCTACTTATGTTGAAATATTCCCTCATTTTGAAATGCTGTTTCAACATTAGCATCTATCAAAATATTTTTAAAGATTTGTATTAACATTTTGTAAGCTTAATATGCAGCATGCCAGGAACTGTACCCAGTATCCACAGAATCCCATTCCAGTTGTTCACAGGAAGCTGAAATGAAAGGATCTCCTTAATGGTCTAATTACTTCTTTTCCAAGATTCATGGTTTGCCTGTGAAACAAAAAAACAAATATTTAGCAACACCAGTTCCTTTTATCCCAGCTATTACTCACTTTTCTTTCCCTGGCTATGAGATAAACAAACTCCTCTTACAACTTACAAATTTTTAAAAAGCAAAACACTTTGCCTTGAGGAAAAGCATGCCAGTATCACATTTCAGCTAGACTTAATTGTCAACTTAAATCTGTATTCAGATTAGAGAATCTGAATTTTCTAATCATGACATTTTTCCATTTCTTCCACATTTATTCCAGTATCTGAAAGAAATCACTAATAGCATTCTGATTGTTTCAAGAACAAAATCTAGAAACCAATTTATCTGAATGAGTAAGAACCATTTAAAGGAATAATCAAATCTTCTAATGAATAACATAGTTGTTCCTCTTTCAGGGATTTATTCAATGCGACAAATCTAATTGATTTCAACGGAAGGAAAATTTCAAACTTTATTGCCAATAAGACCCTGTTATAAAAATAATTTAATGGAATAACTTTATTCTGTATAGTGACTATTACTGATTCACTGATGGGGAATATCCCCATCTCCTACCTCACAGACAATCAAGGCACTCAACGTTTTCATACTCATGCTGCCTTTCAATAAACAAAATAAAAACAAACTTCCTAGACAACAGCTTCAAGATCTCCAAAACACAAGGCTGTCTGCCCTGTCTGCACAACCACACAACCCCTGTCTTGCATGACATACTGATACGATCTTGATTCAAGATCAAATGGAAAAACAGAAATGAAACAAACACACACACACACAAGGCTGATAAAAACAAAAACTATATTTTTTATTTTTGGCAGAAAAAAAGGCTTTTTGAAAATTTTCAACCAGCTCTACCAAAAAAAAAAAAAAAAAAAAAAAAAAAAAAAAGCCCTTGAATGGTGCTTTCAACATCTGGTACAAACTGATAAGCCAAGACAATTATCTCCTGTCATTGCTTCCTCCCTCCCATGCGCTCCCCCCAAAATCACATCTCTGCTCTAACGAGTTTGTCCTTGCAAAGGAACATTTGAAGATTCTCCTCTGGTTCAGGAATGCTTGGCCTCACAGGACAGCTCTCAAAAGGGATTGGCATACAAGAGCCCAGACAGCCCGCACGGCTTAGCTACACCTTCTTTGGGTTGTAGGACACAGGAATGAGGTTGGACTGGTGGGAAGCAGATGCAGACTCAGAAACTCTTTGACATCTCCACGTAGTTGAGTGACACAGGTATGACACTTTATCAGCTGTGCAAAATCTGAGATGAGATTTAGAAAGCAGGTAGAAAACAAGGCTGAAAAGAGGCAATATTAGAGCTACTGTGTGAAGTGGAGCACTTAAGGCTAGCTAACAAAGACAGAGCTACAGATCTGTGCTTTCTGCAGATGGGGGCAGAGCAGAGAGTAAAAGCAGGACTGTCTTCAGCAGGCCTTCCTTCCGCCCTCTCTGCAGAGAAGGAAACTAAGAAAACCTCAGCCCATCATGAACTGCTCCCAGAAACTTCCCCAAACCAGTTTGTACCTCTAAAGGAGAGCCAGTGTGTGATAATATTCATCTGTCTACACCACTGACAACCACAAGAAGAGAAGAAGCAAAACCATAATATTTCAAGATGTCCATCTTACTCATAAATGGTGAGGTCACCTTTGAATTTATTCAACAAAAGTGCCTGCCAAACCACAGCACCAGATGATCAGATTTTCTACGTGAACCAAACCATTTACAGAAAGAGCTATTTTAAACACTGCTTATAAGTATTTCTAATATTTTCACGTCCTAATACCTCTCAAGTCAGACTCCCTCAGTGCCCTTAGTCAAATGATATCAGCCTCAGAATGAGAGAAAGATTTTAACAAACACATTTTAGAAATCTCAAAGTGATTAAAGTAGTTTTTCTATGCATAGTAATGAGGCAGTTTTCAGGTTTGCTCTTAAAGGGCTCAGAGCAAGTTCTTAGATGTGATCTCAGAGCTAAAAGTGACATGCCCACTGCAAAGCTGCTAACGTCCCCCTTACGCTACTGGGGAGAAGCTTCGTGATTCCAGCCTTTGGGGTTTCTAAATATGACTTGAAACTCATCATTACTATGAAAAATTACCCTAGGCATCAAGCCAAAGCAGTTTGGTTGGAAATGCTACTTCTGGGTAAGTGGAAAAATATTTACTAATAGAGAGTAGTAAGACCATAAAATAAATAAATACATACAAACATACATACTTGACAGTCATTTTAAGACAGAGCTGAAGGTTAAGAACAAATCTAAGCAATATTAAGTCACTGCAATGTCACTAAAGGAATGAATAGTATTTGATAACCATTTTTTCAGGTGGTCTTGCAATTATTACTATTTTTATGCTATACAGATATAAACAATACTAAAGATTTGTGCTCGTGAGATCTAACACTGTGCAACTATTGTAAAATACATTTGATAGCAAGGTTCATAAAATTTGTAAAAATTCTGCCTGCTAAAATTGGTTATGTTTTCCTGGTACTTTTTTGTATCCTCTATTTTAAAAATATTGCTTGAAGAGAGTAAAAAATAGGGGAAAAAAAAGGAGAAAAATCTTAAAAAAACATGACAACCATAGGCTTTTAGGTCTAACTCTCAAGGTCAACTGATATCATTAGACTAACATGAACTCAATTCGAGTTACAGCAGGGAAATCATGTTAGAAAATATGGGTCAAGTCATCATGCAGTAATAAAGCTGTTACTCCAGACTCAGTATTTGAAATATTCTTTAAAGTCTGTCGTAGGTTAGTACTGCTAAACTGAGAAGTGAAGAATGAGGCACACCGAATCTTTAACAAGGATCACCTAAATATTTACTCAAATGCTTCAAAGAAGAACAAATCTAAACAATGTCTCAATTTAGTCCACAGTCATTTTGTCCTAACCATACATAAAAGGCAAAAAATATATAAATAAATGAAAATATGCATAATGAAATAGTTAGGCTATTTAAAGAGCTTCCTTAAAGTGTATTTTCTTAGTGGCATGAGCCTGGACTGATATGACTGAATTAAAAAAAAAAAAAAAAAAAAAAAAAAGGATACAAAGAATAAATCACTTGTAAATATGGGCTACAGCGTCAAATTCAGAGGAGGAGATGAAGTGACATCATCAAGTAGATAGAGCGATAAATCTAGGGCACTCAGTTACTACAATCATAAGCTCAAGATAAAAATTAGGTTGCAACATTCTCAAATGTATATTCTCATTTACAGTTGAGGGAGGCATTTTCAAGCAAGCACTGTTGGCCTAACTACTCCCACTGAAGTCGCCAGGACTTTTAACGATTGATTTCTGAGGAAGCAGGGTTAGGCTGAGCACTTTTGAAATCCCACTGTAAATGGTTTCCATAAAGAAAAATCTGAGTTGGTACAATATCCTTAGGATTATAAGCACCTCCAAGGACTCAAAAAAGTAATGATTAGATACAGAGTAAATGCTTGGTGTACGCTCAGCAAGAGCTTTCAGAAACCCTGGGACATTCAGAGCTGCTGGGCTAAGGAGGCAAGTGCATGCAGGTGTGACAGCCCCTCCGTCCTGCCGCTGCTGCCTCGATGAGCAGGCTGGTGGTTAAAGATCATCCAAAGGCAGCTGCAAGGGGAGAGCTAGAGGCTCCACACTCCGCCCCCATGGATGCTGCCCTCCAGTCCGCCAGTTCCAACACTCCTTGGTCCTCCAGACATCACCCGTCACTGCCAGGCTGCAGGGACAGGGCAGCACCCAGGGCACAAGCAGCGCGGCAGGCGGGAGCACAAAGCGACAGCCCTGAAAGGAGGACAGAAGACAGAGGCTGCTGCACCTACCCTGCCTAGCCCTGCCGCAGGCGGGGGAGTTGCAGGGCAGCAGCCCCAGCGTCAGGTTTTGATGTGTAGGGGAAGCACTGGAATACTCAAATTAGGCATCAGGAATGCTGATGTTGTTTCAGTCAATCCTCACAGCTACATCACTATATCTGTGTTTTTATTTTTGCACTCAAAGTCATGGTAAGTGTAACACGCTTTCTGAAGTCAGCACACCCACAGCTGAAGTCAGCACACACACAAGCACACCCACAGCTGTTCTATATGCAACTCAGATTTGGGTTTAGAAATAAGTCAGATCTCTTTTTCAAAAGCTAAATACAGTGAAAGCCATTTAAATGAATAATGCATTTTTTTTAATGGAACTGCAAAGTAATATAAGTGGGGCATGTCAATTCCCAGGCATATGAAATTTATTGTCACTGAGGTGTCCACTGAGGATAATTTATGCATCCTCGATTAAGAAAATATTTTTAATTTAAATTTGCATATTTTACTCATTACAACTAACCTTGGCACAGTCCTTTTTGGAGGTGCCATGCCCTCAGGTGGGAGTTTGTAAAGTGTCCACTTACCAGGAAAAAAATAATGAACGGAAAAGGCACATGTGTTTTCTAATGAGAAAAACAACGTGCATCCTGGAGAGCAGGCGCCCTGGCTTACACGGTCTTTGACTTTGTCCTGTACAATCAAACCCAGATGAGGCTTGATCCTTTCTTCTTCGAAAGACACCTTTATTCAAATGCATGAAATCAAGCTAAGTAAAGGGTAGCATGTTAAAGTCCATCACATAATGACAACTTCAAAAGAAAAAAAAAATAAAAAAAGCACAAGAGTCAAATTAAGAGAAAAAACTTCTGCAAACCTTATTGCTCTATCATCTACCTTTACAACAAAATACCCGCTCGTGAGCGGTTTCTATAAAAGGATTTAGCCTTCTCAGCAACTATGAAATTCTGAGACTTAGAAAACCAGATTTTAAAACTGTTCTCTGTCAATCACAGCAAAGTCCATATTAAAACTCTGGTTTCAGCACACTGGGAAGCACAGGCACTCGTGAAGTACTAAGAAGTGACAGTCATTCAAAGCACAAGCCATATGCAAATCACATCTGCCCCATTTCAATGGTCCAGACTAAGTTTACAGATTAAGCTGAGAACAAGCCTCCAAAATACATTCACCTGCTCTACCACTATTAATCATTTATCATTATTATAATTTATACATTCACCTGCCCTATCATTATTAATTTATAGGACCTTTAATACAACTTAATTTAAGTGAATAATGGAAGGGCGTTAAAAACAAATACATTCAAAAATGGCTCTCCTTTGGTTATAACAAAACAAACAAACAAACAAAAAACACAGAATAACCTGACTAAGAAGAAAATATAAAGGAGCAAAATCATTCTGAAAATGCACTGGGAGAAAAAACATGCCATAGAAGTGGAAAAAGAAGAGCTGCAATACACATTAGGGAGGGAAAATGCCATGCCTGGAGTTTTACCACACTGCCAACATGTGGTTAGCTGTCAGCTAAAAAGCCGAAAAAAAATGGGTGGTTTCAGAGAACAAATAACCAATAAAAATGAAAACTAGAAGAGACTTTCAGATATTTCCATTTGCTTACACTGCTATATGATTTTCAAAAACCCAAAGGATAACTTAGAAGTAATCCTACAGTTTGTAGGCAGCGAGTGTAAAGACAAGGAGAAAGCACAAAGTGCGGATCCCAGCAAAGGAGGACACTGCTGACAGCTGCCGCAGAGAGGCAGACCCTTTTTCAGGGAATGAAGGACACCAAGTATGGAAGGACAGACAGCCTGCAGAGTCACAAGCACCCCTGAATAGTACCACTCAATCTCATGCACATATGATTTTCTCCAAGTACATTAGTCCTTATTTTAACTACAACTGAAGATACATTATGCCTCATAGCCTAAGGACTGTGCGTTAAATAAAAATAATAGAAAAATTGCTGTGGAAGAGGAGATGAAATTTCAGGCAACCTCAAAGGTTTTTCGAGTCCATGTTTTAAAGTTTTTGCTCTTCTCCTTTGTGCTTTCTAAAACAAGAGGGTGTAATTAAAAAAAAAAAACTGCTAGGGTTTTAATAGCACTAAATCAGCTATCCTATAATGGCAAATAAATTAGAGCACAACTGCTCTACCACAGGCAGAAACTAACCAAACTTGGCAATTCAAGTCCTTTATCAGCAACACTATCTTTAAAAAAATCAGTTTGACAATTTATTTCACAGGAAAGATTATAGATTTCAGAACTGCTTAATAGGAATGAGGCTGAAATGTCTTGTGGGTTCCAAATAAGATGGAAATCAACTTGATTACTAGAACAGGTCAGCACTGCATCAGGTGCAGGCTGAATGCTAGAACACTCTGCTTAATTAGCAGGTTGCAATCAATCCCATGCAGGTGGGCACTACCAAACATGCAGATTCCACCATGGAGGTAGAGCTGTGCAGAGAGCACAAACCTGTCACTCCTCAGGTCGCGTTACAAGACTTGGGAGTAACTCTCAGC
This sequence comes from Crypturellus tataupa, assembly GCA_034781795.1. Taxonomy (NCBI): domain Eukaryota; kingdom Metazoa; phylum Chordata; class Aves; order Tinamiformes; family Tinamidae; genus Crypturellus; species Crypturellus tataupa. Next base: position 60,274 of record JAWLRI010000967.1, on the reverse strand, counting down.
AAATGAACTGTGACTTTCAGAATACTTTATGACATAAACACATATAAGAAGCAAAACAGAGAGCAGCATCTTTTAAAGAGTTAGTTACAGAGCACATGCATGCCCTGTTATGAAGAGATACTATGGTTACCCATCCATAAAATATTGCTCAGAAAATCCACTTGTATTAACCTCAAAATACTTACTCTCCCAATTATAACTTCTGTGAAACTAGCTAGCCCAGACCTTTCACATACGGTCTCTTTCTGAAAATAAAGTCAAATGGAAGTTTAGGAACAGCATAGTATTCTCACAGCATTTTGTTAGCTGTCCAGATCCCAAAAGGTCTAGTGAGACACACAGTGGAAGAATTTCTCCTGAAACTAGTCCTACAGTAGTATGTGCCTCTATAGCTAATTTGGCTGGATATACTAAGATTGCAATGGCAAAGCCAGGGGGCTTCATTAGAAGTGAACAGCTGCTTCCTTAACGGGACACCATTCAGCTGAAATATGTACAGTCCCCTGAGAACAGCTCTATTTGTATCACAGGTTCTCAGTTGCAGCTTAAGAATTACAAACACTGCAGAGGTAACTAGCTGCACAGACCAGTGGAAATACAGAGCAAGGTATTCATTTTCCACTAACAACAGTAGAAACAGTACAAGTAGCATATTTGTGTGGGATTACATTTGTGTATTTGTGGATGAATCACTATAGTTCAAAACTTTTACTTTTCAAAGTTTTGAGTTTTCTTTAATATACACCTGCCCAAGATTTGTTCTTACATTTTTTATTAAGTACACTTAATAGAGGGATGAAACAGACAGTAGAAATCCTATTGAAATATTTATAACAATGCAAAGAAGTCATGTGTACAGAAGAAACAAAAACCTCTGGAATCAAAGGTACCACTCAGCTTTTAACCTCACAGTGTTCCTGTGCAACAGATTACCCTGCCAGCACATCACAGATACAAACACCTGAGCTGCAGGCAGGGGAAAAAGAAGAGTGATTTAAAGATGGTGTGATCAAGGAATTGCGTCCCTAAGAGGTATATCCCAAAATACTCACCTGCTACACACGCAGCCATCCTTAAGAGTGCAGTGCAGCATTTCAGACACGGGGATCTCGCAAGTCATTCATGTTACATGATCATTCCACTGGGCTGAAGATTTCTTCCCTCCTCCTCCAACTTTGTAGAGTATCTACATGCAAGAGGAGAAAACATCCTGTACTGTGTGCCCTCCAAAAAATGATATTCCAAAAGTAATCATTTCAGAAAACACATAAAATTTCTGGAAATACCACACATATAAAAGTACAGCTCAAAACATACTTTAAATGCTATATGAATAGCACAGCATCATTAATATGAATAACAGCCACTTAAAGATTGATCCTATTTTTTCACATTCATAAACACAAATGTTTTGCTGTCTCAATGCACCTAATTTTTAAAAATGTCCTCCTCCCCATCATTAGAATATTACACAGTTTCATTAGAATCAAAATAGAACTGACAACATTTTCTATAGGGCTGAAAAAGTGAACATTTCTGAAACACTTAATTTTAATATATCTTAAAAATCGAGTATCTGGAATACTTACCACCTATGTCTTCTATTTTTCAAAGACAAATTGCTGAAAAATGTATTAAAAGCAGCAGCAAGTCATTCATGACCAAGGTCATGCAAATAACAACAGAAATCCATTTTGAACTATTTATCTAAGAAGAGACAATTTTGTGCAAACTGAGAAAAGAGAAAGAAGAAAGGAAACAGAAAAAGGGCATGTGAGAAAAAAATAAAAGAATTAAAAAGTGCTTGTTTTAGAAATTTATTTGTTCTTCGGCAGCATCACCCCATTAAATCTCAACAAGAAAAATAGAGGCTAAATGTTTGAAAGTGAAAAGAATGACTCAGTATTAATAAAACACATGCATAATCAGAGACAAAAAAATCCTGAAGGTTAAACAGTTGGATCAAGACAGTAAAGAAAAACTCCTGGGCATGGAGGCTTGCCTTCCCATGGGAACTCCCTCCCATCTGCTAAGCAGTCAGTGGATATAGGCTGCTTTGAACACCTGCATCAGAGGACTAAGCAGCAGAGAAATTCACTGAGAAGCACCTCAGTGTGCTTGTGGTCTGCCGGAAGGTAAAATAAGGCCTTGGTTTTGTACTGTGATTCACTGGACTTTTTCATGTCTTCAAGACACAGGGTAGACCGAGAAGGACATTTATTAGCCTGGTACCATTATTTCTAGGAACTCTCCACAGATAAGTAGATTAACCTCTTTTCTCACTTTATCCCACACAGTCATCAGAGAACAGTGGTAGGAATTAATCACTAAAATTATGGTTTCTAATTCAGCTAAAGACATTGCAGCCCTAAGAAAAGGCAAGGTGAAAATCAACCAAAAACACCACGTGGCACAAGACAGTTGCTAACCCCAGTGGGAAGCCTGATCTGTCGCAGAGACCCTATCAGCACCTGCACCCCAGGCCCGCAGGGACACGACCAGCTGCACCCGTTGGGCCAGGACACAGCAGGGCCGGCACTAAGCGCTGCCATCTCTGTGAGGGGCCAGTCAGCAGCAGCGCCAAGATGCTCCCCTTGGTGCCCCCACACCTTGCCACCAGGATCAACTTCTCCCAGGTCAGTTGTCATCAGGGAGAAAGCTTGGCACTGACCATCTCCTAGTCATCAGGCACCACTGGTGAATGTTTTAAATTGACTAAAGCCTAAATTGCTAACTTGTCTATAACCATTTTTTTTAATAAGATCTATATTACTCAGTCTTGAGGACATCATTTGGCTTAATTTTACATTCTTCAGCAAAAGCTTTGTTAACATTTTCTGGTTGGTCCTTTTATCTGTTATAGTTGAGGACATCCTTTACAAACCGGCCTACTACAAGTCTACAACTATTTTTAAAGGAAAGAGAAAAATGGGAAACAATGCCAGCCTATTCCCTTCCCCTAGAAAGTACAGATCCAGTCCTGGTTAAAGAGTTCAAAGTTAAAATGCCAATAATGTAACAAAAATTGCATAATAGCATCAATAGCATCAATCACTTTAGCATCAATACTGCCAGGTTTCTAAATTTTAAAACACAGTTTGGAGTGGATCTTTGCTACATGTTAGTCACATCACTTTGGGTATTTGGAATTAAGTTCCAGCATTGCATATAGTATAATACTAAATCACAGGCAATGCACTGTAAGCAATCCTCTGCTGGCCCAATCTACCAGAATGATTTATGCACAGAAAGTTTAACTGTACAGCAGGGACACTGCTGCACATTTGCACCTTCACAAAGAAGTCTTGTCAAGCAAGTCACTGGTATAAATGCCACTTGGGCAGGTTTTAGACTGGTATGAGATTTAGAGTTTTAAAATAAATCCACCTTCTTTCAATTTGAGAGGACAACCAACATATTATACGAAAAGTATGCAGTTTCTTATGCATAAACATATAAATTTTATGGCAGTCACCTAACAACAGCAACAAAAACAAAACAAAAAAACAACCTACCATCATTAAAGGCCTGCCATAATGCAACCTGTTGTTACTCTTTGAAGTGACTAAAATATGACTTCACCATGCTGAAGTGTCTCTCCTCCCCTTCATACCAGCAGCCCCTTTCTGCCTTACTGTATTTGTCAGCCATTCTCATTTATATCATCCGTCCAGCTGTCTATCCTTAGCTTGTACCCTGCTTAGAGCAGCCACTCTTCCTTCTTGAGCATTCAGAGAGCGCTGCTGTTGGTGGTACCACAGACAAATATTAAACGAACCTCTCTGAAAAGCAACGGCATAAGAGGGAGTTCTATTGTGCACAACAATCGTTCCCAGGGACGGCAGCTGAGGCACTGTACTGACACTGCTTTTTACTCAAAAGACTATTCAACATATTGAAACACATTGTTTTCTCGCAAGTAGACGTACATGGTGCGTGTGCTTTAAGGAGTCTAATTCTGACAGCCTTCCAGAAGCCCAAACTTCAACGAACACTGGTACCAAAGTGGCTCATGTGACTGGGGAAATTCAGTTAACATCATTCAAAACAAGCTAGCACCACAAATGGGAGTTGCTTTGTGATTCCTTGTTAAAAGGAATATACAGTAAAGAAAAGATTTTAAGCCAAATCATATTTCATCCTGTGAATGGAAGAGTGCTCGAATGAAAAATGAGGGCTACCAGCTGACAGGATCTCTAGAGCACCTGCTTTCTGCCTTGCTGTAAATTTAAGTAGCCTTGCAGCATGCAATAACTTTGAAATTAGAACCTGACAGATCAGACTACATTATTTGTTTTAGTGCCTGCAAGTTTAGTCTTTCCATTTGAGGATCTCCATGTAGTTCTATAAATTTGTAAGAAAAATTATTTTATTGAAGCTTCACTAAATTGGCAAAGCAGTTCCACCATTAAAAACTTTATGGAAAAATAAGATTACATGAGATGTATTCAGGTACAGCTGTGAAAAGGGCTTGCACAATTTGCTGCTCAGCTCCACTCTAACCCCCTCCTATCCAGTACCCTTTTGCCCTCAGCATCCACCTTCTCCCCTGTTGAAATGAAGAATGCAGAATGGATATTCAAATTAACTAGTACAGTAAGTGAACTGCAGAATTAGTGCCAGTCTAGCAAATTAAACAAGGGAATAACCTAAATTTTTTTCCATTTTTCCTTTTTTATTTCCAACAAATTAGAGGGCTCCAGTAGATTTTATCAAATACTGAGCTCCCCACTCTCTTTCTCAAACTGTATAAATGCCTTGAACTCCCAAAAGAACATCACCATTCCTTAGCCCCATGTAGTTCTCTTTCATTTACCCACTTCCACAGCACCATTTTCAAAGACGTATTTTAGCCAAAGGGAACAAAAGTGGAAATCCTGAAAGGATCTCTGCAGATTTTTCCAGAATTTTTACTCTGCCCCCTCCACCAACTGTCCACAAGACCTCAACTCCCCCGCTGGGCTATCCTTTATTGATGACTCCTAAGGCACTTAAAGATTGAAACAAAGGAGAAGCCTCACAAGTCTTCCATGTATGCACCGGCCACAATAGTTTAGTCGCACTCTCTGAACAGCAAAGGGAAGCCTAACCTTGCCTTTCAAGCTGCAAGCATTAGTCAAATTCCAGAAAACAGCAGACAGGCACGGTACAATATACTATATAATTTATTTTGTGGACTATGCAGAGCCATATAGATACTAAACAGTATTATCACACACGTGGACCGCAAAAGGTAGATATAATCTACTAGGTTTAAAAATTACTACCGAACTAAACAAACCAAATTTACAAATAACCTAATGGAACAACAGTGTAAACATTCAGAAAATAAGGAAAATGTCTCTTTAATGCATCAGCCACTCAAAATTGGGCCCCAAGCGTTGTGCGAGGCTAACTACAATAGCCAGCCTGCAGGCTGCTTTAGAACTGTGCAGGCGCTGAATGCAAAAAAGAACCACGGTGCTTCCATGGTGGCATCAGTTCTGATTCAAGCACAATAGCAGGGCAGAGCACTGCATTCTTCACTGGCACCACAAAGCAAAGGACTAACAATCTCAAATTTTGTGTACTTGCCCTCGATGATTAAAAATCCTACTCTATTATACACACAGTTTGGCTCTGCCTTTTTTTTTTTCTCCTTTCCAAATTGCAAGCCTCTTTTTTATAGACACAATTGTCTAATTTATGGCAAATCTTTCCTTCTTACAATATAACTTGCCATACTTTCAAATAATCCATAATTTCCAGCCATTCCCATGGTACATTTTAACCTAAATACACAACATTCTGGTATGCTTTTGTAAGCAGTTATTTTGCCGAGCACTGAATTTTACCTATGTATTATGGATTTGAATTTTGTATATAGATATCAGTTTAATTGGTGATATAAATAAAAGGGCAGCTTCAGAGATAAGTTTCTCCGAGTGAGATCTGACAGCCTTACCCTTAGCAGTTTCCCTACGGCAAGGCCATGATCTGTGTCAATAATTCTGCCCAGAGTGACATCTTTGGACACTGTCATCACTGGTACCTGTTCTTTATGGTTATGCAAAGTACAAGCCACCCCTAAAGCCCTTGCACATGTGTCATACAAATCTGATTATGTATTGAGGTGCTCCTATGTGCACACTCATACCAATGCAGATCTCTAGAATGGTTAGTGAAGACGAACAAATAATGGGATGTCCTTTACCATGTCTAACAAGTGCAACCCAGAAGCTATTTTTACCTGTCGTAAAAGTAGAAAAAATATATTTGTCAGGGAAAGGATTTCAGAGAGAATTTTAAAGACAGAGACGATGAAAATAGGAGTTCTGGAAGACAACTGCTGAGTTATGGCCAGATGAGATTCTCCAGTCTTTAATTTGCGGACAACCTAATGCCTCATTTTGCAACACCTTTAGGAGAAAAAACTGTAAAAGTGACAGGACGACTGTGTGTGAAAAAATCAGCCTATGGGACAATACAGCCATGCATTTATTTTTCAGAAGCTAAGAAAGATGCTTCAACTGTTTACTCTGAGCTCTTGAATAAAAAGGACACAGACTTTCAGTCAGTAACGTCTCTATCCAGCACTCTAAATTTTAGATGAGGTAGAATGTGTATCTTAAGAAAATTACAGTGTTTAAATCAAGACTTCAAGTGACAGAGAACCTACTGGGGCAAGATGTTCCAATGGTTAATTACACTATGTTCATTATGGTACATAGGGCAAAACTACTCTGCTCAGGAGACATATTAAAGTCACTAGAGGACAACAACCTAATCTGCTAGCTCCAATTTACTTTGTGAAAGAAATACAGGCTAAAGAGACAAGGCATCTGCACACTCTTTCTTAAAGCAGGAAGTGGTATGTGATACTTCACAAATAAGTGAAATCTTCTTACCTCCTCAGTTATGGCCAACTCATTATCCAGCTCTATTGAATATGCCTGCCCACTGCCGCTGCCGTGTTCAATGTCGGCCAAGCCAAGATGAAGCCTCACACCTGAGAAGAGTGTGTATCTATTAGGCGTCACAAGGAACAAGGAATATGTGCAGTCTAAACACAGATATACATTAGTCGGTAGCACACAAAATACACTAGCCATACATATTAAATAGTGCTCATCTAATATATACTGTATCTGAAATTAAAATTTCAAAACTTTTTTTTTCTAGCTGAGTACTTTAAAACCTGAATTATGCCTGGCTAGTCTTGTAAACGCACAATAAATATTTAGTGAAATTTTTGTTATTGATTTAACAACATTTAATCATTGCAGACTGGAGGAAGCAAGGAGAATAAACATAATGCTTTTAATCTGAAAATACTGAATAGCACACAAAATAATAATCTAACAACCTAATGCAATGCAAGTGCTTAGGAGTTGAGATACAGCAGCTTTTTAGTAACACAAACTGTTTAAGACAAGAAGAGATTAATATTTTATCCCAACTGAATTTCATGGGGAATTTTGATAAGAATGTAATTTCCCAAGTTGACTAACGAGCAGGCCTGTGAGGAGGTATAACACCCCTCCCTGTACGTGAGGCAGCCTCAAATCTATAATTATCACATATGTTAAAGAGTTTAGTTTCACATATCATCCAAAGTCAGCACTTCCAGCTACACAGTGGTTCCTAACACTATTCTTGGAACTGTTTATAAAAAGCACACCATTCAATTTTGTCTTGAGCCCCACCTACATGGTCTCCACAGGCTATTATCTTAAGGGATATCCAAGATGACCTTGCTCATCTTGTAAAGTCTGGCAAGATTACATGAAAACTGGATGCAGGCTTTACTAGAGAAAAACCTTAACTAGATGAGTAAAAATATCTTTCAGACTTTTTCATCTTCAATTTCTACACTGTGTATGCCATATGTATTAACAGTGAAATGCAACTGCATTTGTGTTTAAAACATAAATAGCTCAGTGTTCAAATAATGAAAGAGATGCTGATTTTATGTTAGATTTTAATCTGCAACAGATCTTGGGAAAATATGAATGCACATGCAGAACAAGTAAAGAAAAACTCTCATCTCAATTATATTTTCAGGTAACAGTTCTACCTCTTTCCTCTAAATCATAATTTTAAAGAAATTCACTTTTCTGACACATGCATATGGATTAAGCCAAACAATGAGATAGATTTCATACAAGCTTTTTAACCAAATTCTAGGGATGTGTTTCTCTATAATGAAGAAACAAGAAGAAACACTATAGTACTACATGATTACCAATAAACATTTAATTCAAGATTACTGCAATTACTGTATTGAAGCCTTTTCTGCATTAAAGTTTATAGTGATTTAAGTTTATGGAAGATGCTATACCAATACATACTGTTATATTACTTTAAGAGAACAATTCTGACAGTAATTAACACTAAAAAGCTTTTAATGTACATTTTTTCAATATTCAGCACAACAGCAAAATCACTGCAGTAACACGCTGCAAAGCACTGCACTGGTATCAAATCACTCTGATGGATCAATATTGGTGAAAGGATTTTTAAAGGATAAGTCCATAAGGATCATGTAACTGCAGTCCTCAGACTGCACATCACACAGCTCACAGCTCTTCGCACCTTTCTTATCCTCTTCTTACTATTTAGTGCTGCAAGATCATTAATTACCCCTTAATGCTTCCATGGTATTGCCACCTTCAAGAGAGCAGGGCCCCAGGTGTTTCCCCAATTCCCACCAAACCATCACAACTCCAAACAAACCGGCCTCCAACAGTGCAATGCCAGCATGGCTCCACTGACCAAGCAAAGACAACTGCAAGACAGAGCATGGGGCTTTGAACATATTTCTCATCCTAATGAGGATTCTGGCAGAGCAGGATTATCTGGTATGGTCATTTTTTCAGAAGGTGACATCTTAAGTGAGCTACATAACATTATGCAACAGGACTGGCACCCAATAGCACACAGTGCGAGTTTGCCAAGGACTGCAGTCTGGGACACCAAGCAAAGGGCTCACTGCATGTCGCTGCTCTTGTGAGCTGGCACTTTGCTGGGTGCTCACAGCTAGCTTGTAGAAGATCTTGTAATGCTACAGAAAGTGCCAAAACTGGAGCTCTGCTGATGATCTGGAAGGCATGCATATAACCCTTTCACCTTGCAGTATGTATACCAACACATTCACACTAGTACAAGTAGCTGCCACACTAAGCTTTAGTTTACACTAAGACCAGCAGCCTGCATGAGAGATGCTATCTAGCAAGTGACAAAATGTATCAAACACAAAGACATTATGTGCTGTATCTACGGCAGTATATTCTGTGTATCTAGTCACTTTTGCACAGGGACCTAACATGAAACAGTAATTTCTTGTCTGGATTTCCACAAGAGTGTTGACCTCAAACAGGACTACCACTTCCATACAGTTTTTGTGCTTGTATTCTAGGATTCAAAGTATCCAGATGATTTACCCCAGGAAACTCCAAACATGTTCAGACACATGTTATTTTAGGTGCTCTGAATGCATGCAGTAAACCAAATATATTTGCAGCACTCTGAGCCTTTCTGCACAAAATCAACTCAATGGGAGCGGTTCAGGTTGAAGATACTACTAATAAGGTTGAATTCTAAATAGAGGTACCTGAGTCATCCACAATGCATGGAGAAATGATCCTGTTCCGGGCCTTCAAAAGTGAGACACATGGAAAACCTCTTATTCTGAAGAATATGCACAATGACAACAAACACTTCCCTTATTTTGCATATTTAACAGTGATAGGGTTAATTTCTTCTCTGTGAATTGGGAGTAAAGGATGACTGCTGGTGAGGAAGCAAGTCAGATAATTATGAAGGAAGTGTCAAGAACAAGGAATTAATAGAATTCCTGGAAGATAAAGCTAAGACCAATGATAACACATTATTGGTTAAGTACAGGAAGTTAAGGGACACAAATGCAAGAGAAGGGTTTGTTTAGAGGATGCAATAACAAACAAAGGCATCGACTCTGTCACTGTTACCCAAAGACCAGGCTTTAGGTTGGACACGCTAGTAATGCTGCCAGCAGGAACTAAGGGCTCTTCTTCAAAATGACTGCTAAAACGTAACCAATTTAAAGAAGTCTGTCCTATGATAGAGCAAACATCCTCTGGTTTTGCCAGTCCCAGAGGAGCAGTTTCAAATTTCTTTAAATTCAGCAAGAAATATGGATACTAAAGCCAGACTTCAACCATGGAATAGATAAAAAAAGGAAAAAGTAGATTAAAAAGGAAATACCTTTGTGAGATATGTGTGAAAGTAGAAAGCGAATTTGCTTTATGTACTGGAGATACTGAACATGAATAAAATTTTACATTTGATCACAATGCAACATGTAGTACTCAGTATCAATATGAAACACAGTATATTCCAGGATATCACATAAATCCACAGTACCATGCCAAAAGGTAATTTTGCAAACTGCTGAGCACAGAATAACTGTATTAAATAAAAACTATGCATTACAATCTATTTATAAAAGCATTTTTCCATCTCTGGTAAGTTCTTTACTCTTTTTTTCCCACCAGAAAGTAATTTCATATCCTTCTTCTCCTACCTATCCACAACATAATGAAAAAGAACTTACAGTACAGATCCAGAATCTGTTCTGCATTAACTGTCCTTTAAAGTAAATCAATTTCAGAATTTACATCCAATTAAGAACATTTAAATATTTCTTTAAAATGTATAAACTAATAACCCACATTCTGCATAGTATACTGCAGATGTATTAATTCAGGAAGCTGCAGTGACTATTCAGAAAAAATATACCAGACTTGTGAAGATACCATGATTTACTAAACTCAGAATATAAGTGATTACAATTATCATCCATTTGATAACACAGAACTATTACATCAATTTTGAATGAGGTAACTATTTTGGACAGGAAGCTAAAGTAAACAGCATGTCATTTTAACATGCTTACTTTGTCCTGCCTAACTCTCAAATTTGAAAAAGGAATCTCTAAGGGAAACATAAAAACAAAAAATTCTCATGCCTCAGATCCAGTGATCAGATACAAAGACTCACAAAAACATGCATTTGAATTGCTCCCTTACAACTGGCCAGTAAGGCACTTTGTGAAAATTACTGGTTTTCAAATGATATTTAAGTCTTACTTGGAGAGGAAAAACTATTTCAAAGAATAATACATTTTTTTTATTCTATCTTCAATGGTCAGATTTCCATAATATGAACTGCTTGATAGTCACTTTCCCTTTAAATTATTTTTTAACCATACAGGCAGTCACATCTGATTTCTGATTCTCCTTACCTTACTTTTCCTTTCAATTACTTCAGTTCTTAATACGAACAATAAGAGTGCTCATTGCATGTCCTCTGTGGGACTCCTGGAACTTAGATACTCAATAGACAGGTGCATAGATAAAGATTCAAAGTCTTTGTTCCACTGTCCAGACAGAATATGTTTAATCTTTTTTCTACCTTTTCTATGCCATTTAAACTTTAACCTAGTAGTAACTTTTACTGCCTTGATTCACAATTCAAAGGTATAAAGATGAAAAGTCCTTGCCTTGGAACGTAGCTTGAAAACTTCATTCTTAGTCTGTATTTCTTTTGAACTTCTTCTTGTGGTTTTTGTCTTTATTTTTCCAGGGTGCCAACTTTACAGTATAGGACTTTCCAAACCTAACAGCAGGGCTGCTTGGAAAGAAGAAAAGTAGAGCACATTTCCCTGGAATCAGCTCACCTTAAAGGAAAATATTTAAATTACTGACCAGGGTTGATTAGGTGGGTAATCAGTACATTTTTTTTCCTCCTTCATTTATATTGTTTAACATAGACACAGACTTGCATACGGTGGTACACACAATCCTTAGTCTATCAAGTACTGGCATGGAACAAAGATCCAATATAAAAGTAACAGAACAACCCCAATTTTTATGGTAGAAGAAACATTTTCCATAAATTCATGTTTCACAATTAATCATATTAAAATACTAATTTACACTAGTATGGATGATATAAAAGAAGATAGCCTTTATGAGTGTTGAGATGGCTGCTAAGGTATACTTTGTTTGCAAGCAGATGAAGCTACAGATTTCTTTAGTTATCTAAATTTGAAAAACCTAGGAGAGTGACGGGTGGTGCTGCAGCGTGCCACATGGACTCAGGCTCAGTTCATGATGGTGCAGACGCAGCCACGCATCCAGCTGATGAGCAGAGCACGGTGGGTGCCCAGCTGCTGCTATGCCCTGCATGGGGTCACCGGTCACCGCAGTAGGGCTACACGGTGGCTCAGTTTGCCAGAGCTCATCTGTGAGAGCCCACCGTGCTCTTCTAACGGTTTCTCTGACTCTTAAAAATTTATTGGCTCTTGCCTCTCCCTTGGTTTGGGGAGAAAAGAAGTTGGAAATAGTGTATGACGCCTGTTATCTGTCTCAGTGAACTGCTTGTTGGAGCTATTAGCCTGAACAGCTCACTTCTGTAGCTCCTTTAAGACCTTCTAACAAGACTGTCAGTCAGGGCTGAAAAGCAGCACTGCCCGCCCACTGCTAAGGAAAAAACCCAGCAAGGCCAGGAGGACACTCTGTGCCTCTCCCAGCATCACTCCCTGGGGTCCAATTACCATATACTGCAGTCAGGCTAGGTGAAGAGCAATCTGTACATCTGGGCATGGGGCTCACTCAGGTGATCACATAAAAATAAAACCAGCTTTATATAGCCAAAGCCACGTAGCTGCCTTTTCCTTGGAATAAGACAACCTCCGGAGATGGTGATCCAGGCTAGCTGCAGAATTTTACAGGGCCCTACAACATATACAAGGACTGAGTTGAGTAATTTTCATCTGTAAAATGTCAACACAAACAATATTCACTCACTTATTAAGGAAGGATGTTAATGAACACAAATCAAAGAGACAGTTCTGTCCCTCTAACACTCTTTATTTCATCGCTATACTTTCATAGCAGGGCATCAGAACTGACTCTTCTTTAAAGAAGGTCATTAAATCCAAAAATGATTACTGTGAAATCTAAACTAAATATTACTCAATGACTTTATTAAAATTACTGCTCAAGAATAAAACCCAGAAGTCAGTAAGAAGTTTATTCAAGAAAATGCACATTACTTATAAGCGTTATGTCATCACTCAGGTTACTTCAGAGATAATAGAGCTCTGTTCTTCAATGAAGTTATCTTTATCAATTAAAAGATCAAATGAATACTTCCTTCAACAAGGTGAAAGCCATCAGAAAGACAGGGTTACAGCATACAGACTGTCAGGTAGCAATGTGATTACCAACATAAATCCTGAAGCTATAAAAAGGATTTTAAGTAATTATGCAAAGGATATGCCCTCACAAGCTATCATTTAAAAACCATTTAACTCATCATTTAAATTTACTAACAGATGTAAACTCTTTTCAAACAAAGTGGATGTCCATCATTGCATTCTCTATGCTTTTAAAGAAACTTCAGCTTTAATTTATACGGCTATACAAACTTCACAAGTGCTTCGTTTACAACTCAGTCTCGACTGATAATAAAGCAATAAAAATTACAGAGTATACTTATTCCATACTTTCTAACTTTTGAATAAAAAGAAAGAAAAAGAACTTCCCTAAGGGTAAAGGACTTCCAAGCGCGCTGCAAGCGTGGTTCTGGATGGGGAGCCAGAGGCACTATTCTAATTTTCTAAAAAAATCTTAAATCTTCAAAATCTATTTAAAATTACATAAACTAGGAGTTATCTCCATCTTTACTGGGAAGAGATGAATTAAAAGTCATAGAAGATTTACTAAGCATTTTCTTCATTCTTTTGAAAGTCAACCAATCCACATGCTTTCTCTCTGCTTTAAATTTCTCCAGTAACAGTTTTACAAAGCCCGTAATATGGAAAAGGAGTGAAAACTTTATCTTAATCTCAGCAAACTGATTTACAACCGCTATGCACACAATGGGTTACTATGGGTAGCCACAACAGGACCCTTGTGTGTGAACATGCACACATACCAGCTAGCTGAAGCTCAAGTAAAGAAAACAGCAGCCATAAAAAGATCATGAGGTAGGTTATCTAAGAGAGACTGCAGATTTAGAATATTAACCTGGTTAAATTACAGGAGAACTGTACACTGGGGCATTTTAATCTCCTCAGAAGGAATCACTGACCTGCAAAATTTACCAAAATAGTTCCTTCTGGAGTCCTCTTTGCTTTGGTACATCATGTACATCAAAACCAGTCATAATTCTATTAAGATACTAACAAGGCACAATTTGCCAGATTTCCAAACTGCAAATTGTTAGCAGAGCCAATGAAAGGAATTACACATTTCTGCTAAGCATCTGCTACCTCCCTGGGACAGGTGACTCACTACATATACCCCTAGTGAATACAGACAGCAGGTGACAACATTACTACCATTAGCTGTGGTCACTACCAGAGGTTACCCACCAAGTCTAAACCTGCCTGGACATAGTCCTGTGCCACGTGCTCTGGGTGACCCTACTTGCAGAGAGGGCTTGGACTAGATGATCTCCAGAAGTCCCCTCAATCATTCTGCAGTTCTGTGAGCTAACTAGACTTAGATGCCTGCCCCAACACAGAATCACTCCTTCATCTCAGTCTGTTAAGGTGATCTATGTTTTGTTCTCTCAATCAACAAGATTAAGTTAAGGAGCAACCGTATGCAAGCTTTTTTCCCCTGACACATTAAGAACATCAGCTATGGAAGGTGTATTTTTGTGTTCTGCATTACAGTTTGGTGTGTCCTGACTTTCTAACAGCTCCTGCAAATGCTTCAGAGAAAGTAAAGGAAAAAAAAAGTTGGAGGCAAAGGACATCCTTGCCTTGGGTAACTTCTGATGGGGTGGCATACAAATAAAGCATATGGAAAATTGTGGAACAGTTGGACAGAGGTTATAAAGTGATGCCTGAAATTAAATTTCTCCACTACTACAAAATGATAGTCCCAAAGAACCCTATTGACTGCCTTCTCTAAACCTAATGGTAGGAGGCAGCAGCTTTTATTCTCTTGGTTAACATGATCAATGAGCGTAATGCTTGTTAAACTTTATGAATTGTAGCAATTCCTGGACAAAAGCCAGACTGGTCAGTGTGGGTGAGTGGTGAAAGGGCTAGAGATAGTCAGCTTGCTATGATTTTCACTAGTATTTTACAGTCTAGTTTAAGTAATGATAATGCTCAGAAAAGCCTTTGGATAAAAGATTTGATACATGTGAAATAAGAGAAAAATGAACAGTACTTGCACGCAAACCTGGGCAGCCCCTGAAAGCTTTCTAACCATTCCCTGTTGAATTTCTGTTTTTCTCCATATCCAACCCTTTTTTTTCTCTTTTTTTTTTTAATCATGAAAAGTATTAGTTTCTATCTATTAATGGACTCTAGTTTTCCTTCTAAGGTGAACCATCTTCTAAATCCCTTTCCTGATACTGTAGGTGCACAAAGGATAAGTAAAGGCCATTCCTCTGTTGTGTACCGCTTATATAATCCGTATTGAAACAAATTTCTATTTGTACACTGAAGAATTTCCATTGGACCTAGCACTGTCTTCTAAGGTAGGCTATCTTTGCATTTTAGGACTTCAGGATCCAACTTCAGTGCCAACATAGACTGAGGCCCCATCAGGCTACTGAATTTTGCATTAGATCCATCCAAAAATACATATTTTTTTCTTCCAAATCACAAATTTCTGTATTTGAAACCCATTCTCTAAATTGCATCAAAAAAAGAAGTAATAGGAATTCTTTAAGATTCTCTCAAAACATAATTGGGCTTCCTTAAACACAGGCACTATTTTCAATCCTTTATAATGTCTCACAAGAGTAGAGCAATTTCTCTAGTACAACAAAGTGACAGTAATAAAATTAACTTGTAGGCAAACAGTAAAGTCAAAAGAACAAAACACAAGTTGGTTTATTAATTTGCACAGACATCTTTTCATTCCTGTATTTTTATATCATTAATCCACTCTTCAAACTCCTATTGCAGTGATCACTGTTGTTCACATTTCAACTTCTTTTTACACAAGAACACGCTCTCTCTCTCTCAAACAAAAATAACTCCAACATCTAGAAACCAAAACAAAACAAAACATGCTTTTGTTAGAAGAATGTGCCAGCTGCTTATTTGGTTAGAGTCTGGGGATTTGTTTCACTATTTGCATGATGCTGCATGTCCAGAAGGAGCGAGTGGACCATGCTTTTTTGAATGTGTGTTCAAAATAAAATAAAATGTAAAAAATCCCCTCAGATGTGGATTTACACTTGTAGCCTGGCCATCTGTAGAATAAGTCAAGGAAATTGTGTTGGGGATCCATGCAGAATAATCAGATGGTGCAGAAAACAAGCATTTATTCCATAACACTGCATACAGAAAGCATTCATACCATGCCCCAGAGACAGTACTGGTGACTGTTTCCAGAAACAATTCAAACTGTTATTATGCATATAAGGAGAGTCTATTTTAACTTTGAGATCCAGAACCTGCCAGACACCCCGATTTGGTCAGGTAAGAAGTTAGTATCTGCCAAAGCAGAAAGCCTGATGCTGGACATATCAACGAGAGCCTGAAACGAAGACCTTAAGGAAAAAAAATGTTGGGCATTATGTCATTGTCCTCCTCGAGTGAGGAGTGTGAGGAAAGGACTCTCTTGCAGGGGAGGGAAAGAAGGGAATTATGCAGGAGTGAGAAGTTACAATACCACTGCAAATCAGACTTCTGAACACTAAACAGCGTATGCAGCAAAATTCCCACAAAGCTATAGAAAGCAGCTACACACACAAACCAAAGAACAACACATCAGTCATCACCACTCTACCCACACTACCTTTAAACATTACTACAGCAGCTGTGTGAACAGAAACCTGACACCAGACATTCCCCAGGACTGTTCACATGAGCAGCTTCTAATTTCTAGAAAAATGACATAAGCAGTACTCAGAGACATTTAATAGTGCAGCCCCCAAACGCTAAGAAACTAGTCTGGTATTAAATGAGCACCTTTATGGAGGACAATCAGTCTACTGCTTTACTAATTCTCAAAGAAAACAAATCAGTATATCAGCATTTCTAGTAGTTTAATGGTAAGTGAATCTCACAGCTTGTTACCAACAGTTACACAAGTTAACTTTACAACAGCTGCCTTCTCTTCTCCCCAGCCCAGTACCAGTAAGACATTAGATACAGTGGTCACTTACGTTATCTGTAGCTGAAGCTCAGTTGCTCATGTCATGCATCCTGTGTAAGGACTCACGTAGCTGAATGACACAATCATATTGAGGCATAAACTTACTCAAGCCACCTTTAACCGAACCATCTTTCTTGCCCATTCAGCCTGGCAGTGAGCAAGGCCCTTACTGTGGGAAGGATTGTTACAAATCTAAATTCCTCTGTCATATCTGAAAGAAGGAGCTTCAAATACGCAAAAGCTGATATCTTATAAATCTCTGCCAAAGCCACTGACATGATCCTTCCCTGCATGGTTTACAAAATTTAGTGTTATTGAATGAAGACATAGTCAACATAGTAAAAACAGTAAAATACATTATTTTTTTCTGAGGGATAACTGGAAATAAAAACAATGTACAAGATTCTTCTGAGGCAATTTTATCTTCAGAAATTTGTATTTATACAGGAAAGTTTTGATTTTTTTTTAATCTAACCCTTGCTCTTCATCATTTTTCACATAGTCATGATCCAAAATGTTAACGACAGAACAGTTTATTAAATTTCTTCACACTGATTAGCAAGAAAAAGAAAGTACTACAAAATAGGTTCTATCTTGAAACAAGTAATTCTTTAAAATTTAAAAGTACATGGACAGAGACTGGGTCAGAATAAAGCTAAAGAGTTTCTAAAACTTTAGTCTCCTGAAAATGTAAGACAATCGGAGATGAGATAATACCATAAGTATGGACTAAAAAAAAAAAAAAAAAAACAGTGTAAAAGGTTAAACAAAGTGGATGAAGGAAGGTAAAAGATCAAAAACTAAGTCAAACCTCAAAGAAGAAACTCAAGAAAAAGAATAAGAATTTTACAGCTTATGTAAGGGTTAGTAAATGTTCTTTAAAAAAAAAAAAGTGTTGTAACTTTAAGGAAGGTTCCCCTTTTAGCTAGAAGCCTTTTATGTGATACTGCATTATTAAGGATCATCAAGAGAACTCTAATAAAAGCTAATCTTCTTACTTGAAAAGTTAATCTAGCATAGTGTATCTTTTAAAACTATTACAACTTAAGGCTCTTTGAACGCTCAAAGAGAGAGGATTGAAAATGATATTCCATAGTCCCTATGACAGGGAGCATAAAAGAATAAACAGGACATGTTCGAACATATTTTCTATCTAACCAACTTAAGAGACATTGTAAGATCTGGACTAACTCTACCTAATATTTTTATTAAAAAGGTAATGATAAAATGTTAAAGAAACTAAGAAAGCCACACAATAAAAAAAAGTTATATTCAAATGTTCTCTGTGTTTGCATTACAAATATTATCCTCTTCAGTTCAGGTGCTAATGTTGTCTTTTATATCACCTCAGTTAATGAGCTGCAGAAGTCAAACAGAAAATGTAAATTGTGAAATACAGCTCTGAATTACAAGTCCAGTTGCTGGAGATGTGATGAAGAGTAAGCAGTGCAACTAGAGAGTACTGTGCAAGTGACTGTGCGCTTACCATACAGGACAGCAACCTAAACACTGCTTTAATTTTCACCAACAGCCATTGACTGCAGCTGATAGGGATTGACAGGTCAACTAAGCAAGACCAAGACATAAGAAAGTTGTAACAGGGCTTACTTTTCGCAGCTGTATTTGCAGAAAAAAAAAAAAAAAAAAAAAAAAAAAAACACACATGTTAATCGCTATATCAATAATTATCCCAAGAAGTTCCTCTGCTATGCTGCAGCCTGTTCTCTCTGTGCAGTATGACTTTTCAAATTCTCCTTGTAAGAAAAGTATGAGTGATATTAAGGACATATTTCTGCACAAATACAACCCATCCTGCCCCAAAGCTGTGACAGACATGAGCTTTCCAGTGGAAGACTCTAGTGTCACTCACTGCTCCTCTTCACTGCACTCCTCTCCTCCTGGCAGCCCAACAGGTGCTGTGCTACATCACTCACACGCAGACACTGAGCAGAGTCCTCGGAGCTTCAAGCTCCAGGTCGCGTAGCCCCAACATCACTAAGGATCTCTGCTTTCACCTTCTGCCACTTTGCTTTGGACAGAATACCTGTAAACACAGACCGTAATTCAGAATTTGAAAATGTATTCCTATATTTACTTATAAAGCCTTTGTCACAATAGTAAAGAGCAGCATCCAAAATAGGAACATCACAAAACTCTTCCGCAAAGTTTGAAAGAATCAGTACAATGAAGGGGATTAGCCATCATTGCAAAAATTTGTGATACTGCCCATTGTGGGTGTGCAATGACATATGTATCACATCTACCTCCAGAAGCCATTTTCTAAGAAACCTGAAACCCAAGCTGGTCTACAAAATGGGCATAATGCTTAGAGCAGCACAACCTCAAATTTGAGTATTTTGCAATTAAGGGACCAGCTAAATCACCTTAATCACAATAATTTCTCAAAATATCTTTCCTACTCTTTTCACAGAAGGACGAAAAAAATTCTACTAGCCATCAGAGGCAAGCATAAAATTTGAAGTTAAAGTATTTCAATGCAGAAAAAAAGTGCTAAGTAATGTGTAATTTTATTCAAACCTAAAGCCAAACCAAAGGCTTCTAAAAAGCCCAGGAGAAAGCTTGGTTGAGGTCATCAGAGGAAACATTAGAAAGAAGCCAAAATTCCAGTAACAGACCATTACCAGTGATCATAGGCAATCTTTAGACTCAGCAGTAAAGTCAAATGAAGACAAATGTTTGACTGACACCATCTCATAAATATGCAGTGCCTAAACTATGGAACTTTGGTTAACAGCAACATTATTGAACTCTATGAAAGTCTTCTGAGCAGCTGAAGATAAAACAAATATTTCTTGCCATCATGTTGCAAAATGTGTACTCCATAAAGATCACATACCTTTTTGCCGCAGGTCTCTTCAGAAAAGTATTCTAAGTAATCAACATGGCCTCGTAATGAATTTATAGAAATGTGTGTAAAGTGGAAAAGGAACTGGACTTATAAAAATGACAAAGTGGTGATGCCTCTTGGTATATGCTTCGACTGGCGAAGGAGGGGTTTTTTAATGAATATTTTTATATCTACTAACACAATAGTTATCACTGAAAATAATCTTGTGCAAAAATGTAGTTAACAGCGGTATTTTCTACAGTCATAGGTCACAGCAAAAGCGAGTATTTTTTAAAACCAAAACAGGATTGCCACAAGTAGCAGAACTGTCACCATTAAAATGCTCTAGCCTTTCTCTCAGCTAGCTGTGCATACCTGACTAGGGATTGTCCCCAAAATGGTTCACACGTGCACACACACATCACTGCAGAAGGGGGAAGAGAGAAGAGCTAATAATTGGGCCCTCCTGATTCAGCACATGAGCTTTTCCAGCCTTCAGGAAGATCTCCATGGCAGATACCCACCACAGAGCCAGATTTGTGGAATTCAGCACCACAAAAGTCATGGTTCTTTTCTGCCTAACAGAACTCAGTGAGATTAAGATAAAATGCTTCCTCTCTACATCGTTCTTTTAACAAATGAAGATTTTCCATGCGACAACAGAAAGTTAAAGCATTTATTTCTTTTTTTTCCTTTTGATAAATAGAATTATTTTACTATTAAAAAAACACCACTTGTGAAAGGAAAAATATACTCCAAGAGACAGCATCTTCTTAAAAAGACATGGAATTAGTGAACAAGCTGTTAGATGAGTACCCCGTCCCCTTAGCAAAAGAACACCAAGATTGCCTTACTTTCACTTTACACTAACTCCACAGCACTGCCTATATGTCTCCTATTCCTTTCACAACAGGATAAGGATATCTCCCTTGGAGAATTTAGTTAGCACTATGGCACTTCCAGTTTCAAAAGAAAATTTACATGTTCTAAAAAGCAAAAAAGGCAGCCCAATCCAACCTCCTCATCTTCAAACAATGCCATACACACAAAAAAAAAATGGAATCTTGGCATCAAGAGCATAACGAGTAGTGACCCGAGTGAGGAGAACTCAGAGCAGATTCTGTCTCCCTTCGTGTGAGCAGGAACTAACCACCTCTTTTATCAGCTGCAACTATGGCACCATTTTTATGGTTTTCACAGTGGAATCCAACAAACTGAGCGTATTCACTCAGTTAACATAACCAGGGATTTCCCAATTCTAGAAAAAAATAAAAATCTTTTTTATTATACTAATTGAATGGGAGTGAAGTAACTCTTACCACATAAGCACTTTCATATTGCGCACAGAGCATACTGTATTTTGAAGAAGAATATGGAAATATATTCCTACAGAAATTACTATGTACTTTTCAACAGAAGGTAGGAAACAATTTCTCTCGGGGGGAGAGAGAGAGGGCGGGGGGGGGAGAGAGAAAAAAAAAGAAAAAAAGAAAGAGAAAGAAAAGAAGGGATGGAAAAGGAAGGAGGCAAATAAAACCAAAATCACAAATCACGCTTGAATCACAACTGGTAGTAGAAGCTAAATCTCTTTTCACCCTACTATAATCAACGTATCAAATTAAAAATACATTTATATAAATAGTGCAAGTGTTATAATTACTCCAGCCTATATATAATAGCCTGTAATATTATTCCAGCTTATAAAAATGGTTCAGATTAAGAATGGAGACACGAGTTTATGAAACTGAAGTGTTACATGGAACCCACATCACTAACAGAGTTTACTACCCACTCAATTAGCTTGAATTTAATTCAGGTGCTGTGATAATAAGACAATCTACTTGCTCAGCTACCATGAGAATGATACTAATGAAATTACCTACACAATCTGGTCATATGAAACATATCTCAGAGGCTGTTTCACAGTGAGGTCACCAACTACTGAAGCCTTATGAGCTAACTTTGCTAAGAAATTTCAGCACTCGTTTACAGAAGGTTGTGCCATGTGAGAAAATCTTCTAGGAAAGCTGGCCTTAGGAAAGAGAATGTGGGTAGGTGAAAGCTGCTGAAGCTGTGCAGCTGGAAGCTCAAGGCATAAACTGTTAGTGAAATATACATTAAAAGACTTAAAACTTATAGCAAGGGTGCCATCAGATGACTTTAACATGTTAAATTACACTTTGTAAAGGCAAGCCAACATGCAACCTTGACATTCCTCAGCAATTTTAGAAAAATACATGGTACTGGCATTATGCAGTACAAACGAGATGGACTGAAGATTTTTCATAATGGTTCCAGGAAGATAACATGCAAAAAAAAAAGAGGAAGAAAGCAAGTGTGCTATCACAAAGCCCCCACTAGTTCATTCTCATTGTTAATGGACATTTTGAAAAGTCACAGGAAAAAGAAAATTAGGAAAGCTGTAGGAAATGCTAAAGAAGAAAATAAAAAAGTGTCTGACAGAATCAGTAGGGGATGCCTGTAACTAATGAGAAAATGTAGGCAAGCTGGAGAGGAAGATCAGGTCAGAAATGCCAGATGTGATGGAAGAACCGTATGATGTGACAGTGGAGGCCCTGGAGACAACAGACAAAGACAGAAAAGCAGAGAGAGACAGTGCTCAAGAGATGGTGCCGAGAGAGAGAAAAGAGCAGGTTTTCTAGCAGAGAGAAGAAAAAAAATATCTGAGGACCTAGAGAGAGCCCCATACATATATATATGTATTAAAATCCCAAACTGCTTGCCAAGCCTATTTACACTGATTTAATCATGCAGAGTTGCCACATCTGAAACTAGGGGCATGGTGGGGAGGGAACAGTGAAGATATGAACAGGCAAGGGGGTAGAGAGTAGATTGCTTAAGTTTTTGAAAGAGCTTTTGCTGAAGCGGTTTTAAAGAAAGGTGGCCACCATATGCAGCAGAGATCTTATGAAGGATGAAAGGAAGAAAGAGAGAAGCTACAGATCATGCTGACGCCAAACAGACAATGAACATGGAGAAAGCTGCCTTGGAAAAGCTAGAGAAAACACAAAAATCTAAAAGAGATAAGAAAGGCCACCCAAGAACATGAGGAATCAAGGTACAAAAAGGACATCAGATTAGAGACAGAAAAGAGACAGTGAATCAGTGGTCAGCAGCAGGGAAATCTCATTTTATAATCTGTGCAGCCTGAAGGGCAAACAGGTAACACAGGACTAAAAAAAAAAAATAGTTACCATACTGAATAAGATGGAAATCATTAACATTAAGAAAACTCATGAAACGGACTGCCAAAGGTTCCAAAGAAAATTAATTAAAACTTATTTTAAAAAGGCTGAAGTTTATCCAGCACAGTTAAATGACTAAACAATATTATCAGTGGTAAAAGTATAATAATGAACAATATTATCAGTGTGAAAAGGATAATAATATTTGGTTGCTTCTCCACCTGTTAACTATTTTTTAATGCAGAAGCACCAGACATTTAGCTCACCTCCTGTACTTCAAACAGTTGTGATTTTCTTTGTAGGTAACTGGAGCCTGCCAGGAGAGACAATACAGCTGCACAGAATTAAAACAAGAATACTAAAACTGATGTTAAAACAGGGATAGTCTGGACTGTATTCCTCTTCAATACTCTTTTCAACACTGAACAAAAATATAGCTGTTTAATTGACATTGGGCCAAAAAGCTCAAAAAATCCCCCAAAATACATGCTGTTCAACTTTTACTTTGAAGATTCCAGCTTTGGAGAGGAAGGATGGTTGCTAATTGTGAGACTATCTAAACCTAAGTTGAAATGAGGAAAGAATATGCATGTGGTTCTAGAAAAGCTTTTTTATTTTAGCTAGAATGCATCTCACTGACCAACATGAAATATTGTTCCATATATTGTAACGTAATCTTTATTTACCCCTCATTCCTGTGATCGTCTTGTACAATGTCCTTTTAGAAATACTTTTCTCATGAGCTTCAAATGCTCTTGGCCTCAGTCCATTTTTTTTCAGTCTTAAAACTTAGAAACTCTTACCTTATTTCACTGGCACAGTCCTCTGTTGTCATCACAGAAAAAAGATAAATAGTTCTAAAACTGATCATTAATAGCATTATCAACAGTGCTTTCATTTCCAAGTATTCAACACCATTAATTACTGTATTTTAGGATGCCAAACAAATTCAAGATTTCTAAGACTACATCTTTACCATTTCCCTACAAGAAAAGACTGCCTCCCTAGTCTTCCTTACAAGACTAGAGGCTGCAAGAGCAGCACAGGAAGTGTTTGCCATTTTGCAGACTACATAGTAGCCTTGCTACAGACTCCATTGCTTACCCTCCCTTTTTATAGCAAGGCTGCTTGAATTCTTTAAAAAACACTGGTATATTTGGTCCCTTTTAGTTATAAACCACTGCCATACCTTCCAATGTAACCAACATCACCCCTGCATCTAGTTTCTTAGATTCCTCGTTTCCATCAGTCTGAAAACAAATGAAATGATGCAGTTAACATGGATATTTGTGGAACATATCAAAGGTATCTTGCATTTGTATATTGGAGCAAGTGGCCACTTAGTAATGGGTCTAGGGGCCAAGTTCTTGACAATAAAATTATCTGTTTGACATTTTATTTGTCCCCAAGATTCTGATCAGTCAGCAGTCCAACTAAATTGGAAATATGACTCCTTGTGTATGTGGGAATGAATCACAAACCATTTTGCAGAAACCTTATTAGGTTAGCCTAATTAGGCCACCCATGTGGCAGCACTGATCCAGCCCCTTGGATGCGAATCCACTGTGGAAAACACGGTCCATCCCTGACATAAAAATAAAGCACACAGACATGAGAATTTGCCTTGAATTTGCTCCTTTAGGCTAAAATTTGTGAGATCTTGGACTCAAATCCCAACAGCCTGCATACTGGCCCTCTGAACTGATAAGGTTCTACGAAAAACACGTAGCCTGTTCTACTTTTATACCATTAACTATTCCTTTGATTTGTTTGCCTTTATCCATACGGCTCTCGCATTTCTCTACATAATATGCCATATATTGTATTAATATTAGCTCAGTTTTAGAACACTGTAGAACATTCTTCTTTCTGGGCTTGTCCAGCAAGTGCTCATATACTTCAGATCTTTTTCTCCCCGACCCTTGAAAAAAAAATCAAAAATAACATAATAGTTTTTTGATCCATTCAAGTCCTTAAAAGCTGTGGTAAATCCTAACATCATGAAGATGGATGAGAATTACATGTTGAATACCTACAGAAATCAAACATATGACTAGGTCCTTTGCAATTCTGGGCTCCAAATTATCCTGTCACGTTTGCATTTACTGCTACTGCTCACTTCAGTGGGAATTGCACACACAAAACTAACAGAATAATCAGGCCCTGAAAATTTAAGCTTGTGTCTCCAAGCATAGCTACTGCATTTTTAACTGATTCAGTATGAGCTGCATCTATGACCCTAGAGCAACAGCAACAGCTGGGAGTATGTGCTGGCACCCAGAAAGCTAGTGCTGTTTTTCCACATGGGATATATAGCAATCTCCAACCTCCCTACTTGTATTTAAAAAACAAACTTGACATAATATAAAGGTAGTGTTTCTGTTACCATGACATCAAGCAAGAAAATAAACATTACTCTCCCTAGAAAACAAAATGCAAGGTAACAGAGTATTCTTTAACAAGTGGGGTGGCAGAATTCAGAGACATCATAATGCAATACAGAAGGCAAATGAAAAGGATGATATTGGTAGCTTCAAATGAAAGAGGAAACTATTGAAATATTTTGTATATAGGAGAAAAGGCACACTCTGGAAACTTCGTCCCAATCAAGTATTAGAAAGCACTACTTGATTTTCATTTTTATCTTCTGTTCTAGAAGGGCTGCCTTTTTTTGCCTGAAATCCCCAAATAAGGGATAGAAATAAATGTAAAACTCACTTCCTAGAGATCTCCCAAATAGAAATCAGACTTTTTCAAAAAGCAGGAATAATTCCAAGGAGTTTCAGTTCATTATCAATAAGATACATCGTTGCAAATTCCTGAAGGAGGGAAAAAAAGAGTATTTAAGTATTTCATACCTTATATTATTGATTCAGCATCTTAGCCATTAACATAGGTAAGCAACCAATTATACAGGTTATCAGATCTAAAAATGAAGGCTATATATGCAGTTAGTATCATGCAAATACATGGAACTCAAGTGCAAATGAAATAGAATCAATTATCAAAAGAAAAAATAAAGTATAACAAATTTTCAGGAATTCATACTTTAATTCAAGCTTCCAGGAAAAGTATCACATAATTGCCTTTATTAAAATAGATGAGATGAAGTCATTGATTCAATTTCCAGTCTTTATTCCTGTCCTTAAAGTTTTATTTGTAAGAGACGGTAGAGGTAGATAACTTCCAAATATAATTCAGTGGAGATATTCAACAAATACATAAGTTACACTGAGTGCTGAGCTCAAAAACACTATGATGTTTATGTGCATCTCTCTTCAGGACAAGAATAAAGTCCTAATTCAATATGCATAAGTTTCAGGATTTGACCTTACTGGTACTACTGACTTGCCTGACTGGTACTTTATTTGAATAAAACGCTCATCTAAGTCTCATTTTATACAGTTTCATGTGTATTTAATTTTAATGTGAAATAAGATGTCTTTTAAAAAGATGTGAAGCAGTTTCTTTTTCCAGTTCTAAGCACATCTATTGTGCTTAAATGACAGCTTATTTATTACATTATACTTAACATAGATGTAGAGCCTTCTTTGCCCTTATTTTACTGAAAGAAAAGCCAGTCTTCCTGTTGCGGATAAAAGTCAGGTACTTTATTTCAAAGTTCATTATTCACTATCTACTTGTCTGCTCAATTCTGTGAAACAGTACCATGACCACCCAACTTGATGTTAATTATTTATTTTGTAAAGTTGTCCATCTTAGAGCTGAATTAGTGAAATGCAACTTAACTGAGCCAAAGACTCAGACTGGACTGCCATTTTGACATTCTCATCAGGGAAATGATGCTGTAAACACCCATACTTGATTCACATGCATGGTCTCTTGGTTGCCTACAGTAATGCCCATCTGTTCAGATGGCATCATGCCCACTCAAGTTGCTCCAGGGAATACATGCAGGGCAGTGATTGGCTTAGGTAAGTATTTTTCAAACTGGGTCGGTGTCGACCTCCTTTTGGGAAGGCCCAAGAGGAAAAGGAAACAAAAAGAATTTTCATTTTTTATTTTAATGGATTGTTTTCATTTAACATTCAGCAAAAACACCACTGTCTATAAAACATTCAGTAGACGGTTTTGCTGATTCCTTGGTACCTGTGACCCAGCAAGGAAAAACAAATTAAATTACATTCTTCTCATTTTTTAATAAATGAGTTTGACCTGTTATAAAGTCACAGCTCATGTAACATTTTAAGACCATCCCATCTACAGAAAAGCCGCCTGTCTCAGCAGGCATTGCCACATTCTGAGTACTATATTAATTGCTTTTATTGATACATATTGTTAAACACTCAAATATCTGACATTCAGAGGCATTCTTACCAAAAGCCACAGTCCAAATTGTGGGTGGATAGCGGTGAACAATACTGTGCCCCAAATTACTACTCAGATCAAATAAACACTATCTACAAAAATGTTTTTCTAAAACACAAACATGCAAACAAATACAGATGCTCAACATGTGCAGTAGCTTGAAAGGATTAACTCCTTGTCATTCCTAAATTGGGGAATGACATTGGAATAATTCCCAAATATAGCCTTCCACTCGTCCAAAGCCAAAGAACTTTGCTTTAGTGAAGTGCACTGCACAGCGAAGCCATTGTCTGTCATACTGCTTTATCAAACAACCAGAGAAGAGGAGGGACAAGCATGTCACTCTTTCCCCTTCAAATGAACTTCTTTTTTTCCTTTTAATAGAAAGCTACTATTATTACCAAAAAAAAGAAAGAAGAAAGAAAGAAAATAATCCTGCTCCTTTTCATTTGGGAGACAAAAGCCTTTCAGTGCTGCGTCCATGCGCTCTGACTACTGTTTTGACACTGTGTCAAGATGCTCCCGCTCCGCTCTAGGTCTCAGATCACAGTTGGAGTGTCTTGATACAGTGTTGAATCAGTAGTGTCAGCAAGTCTCAGAGCAGAGTCAAAGAGCCTCATTGTAGCCTCAGAGCAGGTAGACTCAGAGAGACCTTTCCCCTAAACTGAAGCAAGGAAAGGGTTGGGAGGGAGAGCAGGGAAGCAGGGAGAGATGGTGTTGCCTCCTCCCTCACCTCCCTCCGCACCCTCTCCCCCCCTTTTTTTCCAATTGTTTACTTTCACACACTTCGATAAAACTGCACCAGACTCATCCTTCCAACTACTCACTGTTTTGCAGTAGGGTAGCAGAACTAACTCTCTCCCGACCCTAAAGAGCTGTTAAAAAAGCAGCATGGAATAATGTTAATATTTTCTTGAAAGAGCATAGGCCCAGGCACTGCAGAACTGTGCCTTTTCAAACCAGCTGCCGCAATAGCAAGGGTTTGTGAGGGAGGCCAGGCCCTGCGCTGTGCAGTAGCACTGCCGCACCGTGGCAGGGAGCGCGCCGGGACAGCGGTCCCCAGACACTGCTGCAGCTGCTGGTGCTCTGGCCTCAGCTGGTAGGAGTCTAACTAACCACATCAACACAAAGTGTCAAGTGAAAATGTGATACGTTTTTGTTTTCTTTCGTATCTACTTTCTATATTTGCTGTTCAGAGCCCTGTTTCCCTCAACATTGATAGGAGTTCTGTCAGCAAGTTCACTGGAGCTACAATTTTTCTTCTTCAAAGCACAGCAGATTGGCACAATTGCTCTTTTTGGCAAGACGGTACCATGTGCAATCAGAGCAAAGTCACTGATGTAGTATAAGTGCACACTGCTAAGGACACCCCAGCTCTGCAAGTTATTATACACTGAATGGACAGTATCATACATACTGTATGTATGCACTGCCTTAAGAAACATAAACTGCAGTCCTAATGCAATGATGGATATTGACTTAGCAAGAAGACCAAGTGGAACTGAGGACATAAGTATTATACAAGGAGGAAGACAGGGTTTTAAAACCCTGCGCATGACACACATGTGTGTGCTTGCACATGTCTAGATTAAATAATAAGGACAAACTTCCTGGCATTATTATTATTATTAATTAATTTACTAAATTTAAGCTGTTTCTTCCTTATAAAACCTTCCACTTATCTTTAGGTCATGACTAACACAACTTGAAAAAAATACCATCACACTAAGGTACCTCTGAGCTGGTCTCAAATGAAAGGATAGTCTAAAAAGGTGCAGGCAGAGACCAAACTTTTTAAAAAAAGACTTAAACCCATCATCAGAAACAGGGCTATAACATGAGATAAGGACAAAGAAGAAGAATTCCAGTCAGCCACTGGCAATGGGAAAACTGTAACTTTAAGGCCAGTAAAGACCAAGGGGCAGGACCCAGTGTCAGCTTTCAAAATAAGTTTTATAGAAAAATAATTGCTAAAAGAAAAGCAAAAACAGCCTGTGATTCTGTGAAAATATTTTAAGGCCAATATAAAAACTACTCATAAGATTGTTCCTAGAAAAGATAGCATAGACCCCATGATTTCAAGCAGTTCTGCCACTACACTCCACTTCTGGAAGGGCTGAGGCATGTTTAAAGGTGGTGTCTCTTAAGTATTGAAAGCCAAGTACAGTACTGGGTACGAGTTTTGGGGATGAGAAAGATATCAGTACTTAAGATATTTGAAAAGGAATGGAAAATGATCGAGGGTTAGAAAGAACATAACTAGGCTTAAAGAGGCAACATTAGAAAACCTAAATAGGTCAAAGTAAATCTTGCTGTAGCTTTACATCTGAATAATCCAGGCAATTCTGTATGCTACCATCAGGAGGGCACACAGTTCAATGTATATAATGTAGGTTAAATGGCCACTACAAAGTGAGATGCATGCATTCTTTTCACAGTGGAGCCAATTTTATTCCCAATGTAAAGGCAGTGATTTCACTGGAGTTTTAAAGGGATATATTTGCTCATTTATACGACCTCCTCTGTAACATGCAGCTTGTGAACATGCAACTTGTACCCACACACACATTCAAAAGCTATTCCTCATTTATTACTTTTTCCTTCTGATTATATTGTATCACTATTTGCATAATTTTAAGTATAATTTAAATATAATTTTAAATATTGCATAATATTAAAGCACAGTTTAAAATAATTTCATAATATTCAATAAATGCTCAAGCTCATAGGTAATACGAAAAATTTTAAACCAGGCATTTCAAATTCTGTTTTTGAAAGCTGTGGAACAAAATGGCAGTAAAGAGTACAGGTTAGTGGGAAACAGGACAAAATGACAAAGTGAAAACAGTAGTTTACTTCACTACTGAATGCTGAGACTCAGTCAGTGTCTGTTGCTTGCTTTGAGATCCTCAGATCTTATTAAAGTAGAAAGTATTTGTACTTAAAGCAAATCAAACACACTGGCTGTTGTGGCAACTTTCTTGCAGGCATTTTGATAGCATATAGGAGTTTCCTTCTCTGTCCCAGCCTGGCCCCCACGGCCATCGTGCCCTCACTGCCTGCAGAGGAGCTTTCCTGTGGTGACCATTTGCTTTCACTCACTGTAACGAGCAGGTCTGGCCCAGCACTCCCCCAGCTGTCTCTGGAGGTCAAAGAGAAATTAAAGAATGTATCATCTAGGCACAAATTAAAATCTTTACAAGTTGAAACCCGGTAGAAAGTCTCCAAATAGAATGAATTATGTATTTGAACACTTAAGATTTCCTTGCCTTTATTACAGCATGGGGTCTGAACTCTGCTTTCTTCCCTGCACTTTATTACATGGTTAGAAGTCCCACAGTAGGAAACTTTCAGTTTGAATTTTGAAGCACCTATAGTGTCATACTTTTTATTTTAATATTTGTCACCAACAGTGCCGACAGATAAAAAGTGCTGGCTCCCCACAGCATGATATGCGGGATTTTCAATAGAGCTACACAATTACTTTTGCTAAGTGCTTGCGGGGCTCACAGTGCCAAATCCCGCAAATTGCTGCATTCAGGCCACTTTGCACGGCTGTACCAAGGCAAGTGGTAGGGAAAAAAGTTAGTTGCTTGCAGGTGGAGCATATGCCTAAATGGCTGATTTCATTTTAAAGTCCTAACCAATTGTCCAAAGACATTTCTCCTGCTCGATTCAATAATTGTGGCATTTAGAAGAGGGTCAAAACTTCTTACGTCGCAATTTATTCTCTTCCTTGCATACAGTTAAAGTCAAACAAAACAAAACAAAGCAAACCCTGTTTTCCTAGCTCCAACCTTTGCAGGCCAAGAAAGTCACAGAAGCAAATGTCATCAGACATAGGATTTATATATATTTATATATACCTTCTTCTCCTTTATTGTCTTCTCCTTTACAGTTTTTTATTTGTTTTATCCTTATTTACAGGAATACAGTTGTTCATCTCCCAGCTCCAGATCAGTGTTACAATGTGAATCATTTCACATGCACCGTAATGCTGACTGTGTAGTGGTTACACCTTTGGTATCAGGGGAGATTTTTGTATCTCCCGTCTTATTCACAGGTCAATTAAAAAAATGATTAAACCCCAAAAGTCTATAATGATAATTGCTGGAAATGACTGGGATGATAATTGGTTTAATGACTGCTAAAGGAGTCACTGGGATACATGTCTTTCAAGACATCTGAATGGCACTAAGAGCTAGATTCATTATGGGTGTTGGCTGTTGACTTTAATAGTATTACTCCAAAATCTGATTTGGATCAACTTGCAAAATACTGCAGACAAATTATTTTAAAAGCAGGTTTCTGCTGAGCTTTGGTGTCTCTCTTGAGCTACTACATTCAGTGTCAGCCCTTCTGGTACATGATCTGCCTTTAAAGCTTGATGTAGCGCTGTAAGGTGAGAATTCACTATAGGTGTTATATTTTTAAACATTTTTTTCTAGCATAGCAGGAAACAAATTCTATATAATAACTGAAAAATGTAGGCCGAGACCATCCTCTGCACAGGAAATTTCACTCAGAGGGCTGGACACCCAGCGAGGTCCTATTCACAGACTTCTCTTTGTATTTTTCTGCCTGGAACCAAAGAAGGGGGATTCATGCCAAAACTCGGCAGGATATGGAAATCTATCGGCTATTCTGTGCTCCTCCAGGTCTTTCAAAGCAGCTTCTGATTTGCGGAGCCCTAAATTAAGATACATGAACTTCATTTTTTTTTTTCTTTTTAAATCAGAACCTACAACTTCAATTTAAATAGCAGTCAGAAATGTGCAATATCTAAAAAAAAAAAAAAAAAATCCAAATCCCACACATCTGATGTTTTATTCCTCATTCTGAGAACTCAAAACAGAAAAAAAAAATAGACTAAAATGATTATTCCATACTAGTCTGTATTAGTGAACACTGTAGAACTCAGTAAAATCTGGTTGCTGGTTCTCAGTCCACATGCACTGGCTTGGAAAGGCTATAAGATCATAAATCTTGCAGTGGAAACAATTGGTGCCTCATGCCATCAACATTGCCTAAAGACATCTGCATAGGGCATCTCTAGAGGAAGCTTCCATTGCTAGACCTATGCAGAAGAATAATGAGAAACTTGCATCCAGTTTGAAAGACATTAATGAGTCTCTCTTGGATACAAAATATTTCTTCAACACCCTTATGGGCAAAGTAACAGATAACTGAGCTGGGGAGCTCTAACTGAATAGGATGCACCAATAGGTCTCATAAAGGGAACAACACACAGTTCTGCAAGGACTGTGTGTTCAGGTTTTCAGGCCCAGATTGCAGTTCTGGTGTTTACATGTGTCAGTATTGCTTTGAATATATATTTTCTATCACCTACTTCTCCATTTGTTCCAGTGGGGTTTCATATGCTATGGGGGAATTTCACATTCTACATTGGTTTCTTCTCTCAATTTGTGTTTCTATTCTCTATAATATTAAAAAAGGGGATTTTTTAGTATTTTAAATGAACTGTTGTAGACATTTTAACTGAGCTTTCCTTTCCCCTTCCCTTATATTTCTCTCACACACACATACACAAATGTACTTCAGGATTCATTTTTTTTGCCCTCTCCCCGAGCTTGGTGCATCATTGAGTTAATGATGCACAGTCAAGTTATCTACTATCATTAGATTACCTAAGGCTCTGATCCTAGTGTGCCTTACATATGTGAACATTTAACTCCTTGAAGTCAAGGGAAACAGTTGTTTACACATTTGCAGTATGACATGAAAGAAGACACAATTTTCTAGCAGTCCCTAGAAAACAAATAAGGTTAGTATATTTCTTAATGTAACATATCAATAATCAGAATTACCTTACTACGACACAGAGATGAGGTACAAGGATGGCACTTGTTTGATATGCACTTGAGTTTGATATGCATTTTCCATTCTGTTTTGGTGCTAGCCCCTTTCTCTATGAGACAGATGATAGTTATTTAATATTCCCATTTGCTAATACAGGTACATCAAATGCACCAGCAAAGGTTGCCTCACCTGCTGAGGGGGGTGCCAAGTATCACAGCTTCCTTTTTTCTTACATCCTTTCATCGAATAATTGTTTTGCAAACAGTTAAATCTTAAAAAAAAAAAAAAAAAAAAAAGGAATCCAGAATTTCCCATTCTTTTCCTGCCCCTGCCAACAACCTGCCCACAATTTTTACCCCACTCAGAAAATGCAGGTTCTGCCTCAAAGACCTACCATGCAGTCACCCAATGACCATTCACAAAATACAAATCCAGTTATTCATGAAGATGCCTACGATGGGGGCAACAAGGGGAGGAAGATTTAAGAGAAGGAAATAAGGAAAGCAGCAGAGGGGCTGAGAAGAGAGAAATCTGGAATTTTTAAAAGTGATGTGACTAGCCAGGTGGTAGATGAGAGCTATATACAGTAAAGGCCACCAAAACTCCAGGCTTATCTTGCAATAGGAAGAAGAAACGCAAGTATGGGACAGCAGAACTCATTTAAACTGCATGTGCTGTTGGCATTTTCACAGACATTATGAGGCCAGTTAGGGAAAGAGAAGCAAAATTAATCAAGCTCACATACTCCGCCTACTAATCTTGCCCTATGTATTAACCTTGCCCCAGGTGTAATCAGCTATTGCCCAGCTCCCTCTTATACCCTCACCACTTATTTCTCCAATGTTTGTATACCAAACTTGATTTTGCTTTAGATCAAGGCCTCATTTGGTAACATTTTTCCAGCTGCTTTAGCATTAGGGATATGCACTGAAATACATTGCCTTGCTTATCTATTAGGGATTATGTAACATTCGATCAAGTCTTAAGCTGTCATGCTTGAGATGGTTTCCAGGTCTCACTTTGGGAGGAACTCTGTCCTTCTGCATTAGCAACCCAAATTGTTTCTGCTGCATGACATTAATGGAAGCTATTGATCACTTTTTTAGCACCATTACAAAAACATTAGTTGAATTCACTTCTTTAACTCTCCTGCTATGACAGGCTTGCACTGATATACTTTGTGAACTAACCAGAAAATGTACAGAAGCTCTACCTTTTTCAAACGGTATGGGCATTTTATAGCTTTCATGCATATTTCCTGAGGAATAGGGCCCATAAATTGTAACTGAAAGAAGATGCACTTATTTATTGCGTTGTTTACAGCTAGGGAAGAAAAAATTATCTTTCCCCCTGTTAAATTAAAGGCTGGATAAAGGAAAAATCCACACCTCAGGGCCACGGTTTAGGTGCTCTGAGTTTGCAGCGCTTGTTAACTCGCTCATTTACTATGAGGGGAGGATCACAGTGCCTCTTTCAAGCACATATATCTGAAGACACAGAAAAATGAATTTTTTAAGTCACAGGAACATTTCACTTGGTACTCAAATATTGTGGAGGTAAAGGTTTTACAAATGGCACTGCCCCTTAGCTGTTATTTCCCACCTATGTATAAAAAAAGGCCCTCAGATGGTTAGCTCTGCAACGCCTTCTTCCCAAGGATCTGTGCTGGATACGGCTCAAAACACCAACTCACATCTGAGAACATCAGGGAAAGAAAAGTTTAGTAAGGAAGGTTCTAGGGTTCCCCTGAAATTCAGGAACAGATTTGTTTTGCCTTGCCTCTCATTACAACCCTTCCTGGAATAGATTAATTTTGCCATACTTCAAATACAAATACAAAGTAGTAAAAAAAGCACAGGATCATAATTCCTGACCTCCTGTGGTCTCCATATCCCGCCCCTCTCAGAAGAGGTCCCGCAAGGCCCACCTGGCTGCCCCCGAACTGGCCCCACAAGCTGGGCTGGGGCACACTCACCCACTTCTTAGACAATACCAAATAAACTGCCGGACGAGACCAGAGCTTCTCATCTTAATGCAGCAGCATAATCTGGAACAAGTGAAGCTCCTCGCACGGCTGTGGCTGAGGACAGGCCGCCTCAGCACACGGAGCTGCACAGAGCGGGGCAGAAGCAACACCTCAACATGGCGGCACAGGGCGGCGCCGACGCCTCAAGATGGCGGCGTGAGGCAGGGCACGGCCTATGCCCCAAAATGGCCTCCCGGGGCAGAGCAAGGCTGCAGCCTCAAGATGGTGGCGTGGGGCATGGCAGGGCCAATGGCTTGAAATGGCTCCATGGGGTGGAGGCGAGGCGGCGCCTCGAGATGGTGGCACGAGGCGGGGCAAGGCGGGCGCCTCAAGATGGCGGTGCAATTGACTGAGTTTTCTACTCC
The DNA here is from genome assembly GCA_034781795.1 of Crypturellus tataupa. Classification (NCBI taxonomy): domain Eukaryota; kingdom Metazoa; phylum Chordata; class Aves; order Tinamiformes; family Tinamidae; genus Crypturellus; species Crypturellus tataupa. The sequence continues at coordinate 24,524 of JAWLRI010000967.1, read as the reverse complement.
CCTTCCCTCCCGGAATGAGGAATCCAGCAGTTTTCCACACGCATCAAACAGAACCATCCACATAGCGAGCATTGTATCAAAATACCCATGTTGCTGCTGTAAGAGCGTGAAGTGGTTAAATTGTAGTTCAGTAACTGGTCACTGCAGATCATACTTTGGGCAGGCTCCTGCAGGTGTTGCAGTGCTTATCCTATTTTTCCCTTAGAGTGCTTATCTTTTTCCTTTGGATACTTCCTCTAAGCAGGCACGCTCCTTCCTCACCCTCTCACACACCCTGTTAAACTGCAGGAGAGAAACCAATTCATATATCAACAAAGACGACGCTTAGCTGCCATTTGCAAGAAACGGATCCCAGATTCATGGGGCTGACAGCAATTACATGGAAACGAATGAAACAAAAAGACGTGGAGGGAAGAAAGCAGCAACGTGATGAGGAAAATATTGTATTTCCACCGGCGCTGTGGCTGTCGTCCCCCTGGGGCAGGGGCTGCACCGATGTGGGACCTGCTGCCACCCTGAAATCACCTTCCTCCCTCCCGTCATCTGCCCCTTCACGTTCCCTTGGAGCTGCTGCTCGGGATACCAATTGGGTATCAGCATTTGCCCCAAATTTTAGATATTAAAGCATCCATGCAACTTTTCTTTACCCACTTCAGGATTACCTTTGTGGTTTCCAAACTGTTACAGGGCCCTAAATGCCACTTAGGGCCTAAAGTGACTCTGCCAAGTGCCTTTTTTTCAGCAGTTCCTGACCGCTGAGAAAAATAGGAGGAAACCTCGAAAAAAAAAAAAAATCCCTGCAAGCTGGGATGTTATCTTTCCCCACCTGCAGTTAGGCTGTTTTCCCTGGGAGCTTTTAAGGGATATGGGGTCCATATAGCACGCCGGCGAAGCACTCCCTGGTGTGCCTGCCGCAATGGCGGCGCAGCAGCGCGCGCCGCCCTGGAGCCGCGCGGCCCGTCCCAGGCACCGCGGGCACCCGGAGCCGTCATGGACGGGAGCTCCCGTGCAGGAAAGGAAACTGAACGAGCCGGTGGAGGTAGGGCAGGGCTGCAGCCCTCATGCTGAGGCTTGGGGACCTCCTTGCAACCCGCTGCTCTCGCGGGTTCACAGCGCAGAACCTGCTCCTGAAGGCGTGGATCTGCGTGTCCCTGCTCGTTTCGGACGGACCGATGGGAAGGGACCAAGCATCGCTACATTGCCAGCGGAGCAGCCGATGTGCATTCCCAGATACCCAACGTGCATTCCCAGATACCCCATGTGCATTCCCAGACAGCTCTTCTCACAAGAACTTGTCTATGAATCCGCACTCCGTGACACTTTCCATGGGACGCCTTAAAATGGTGCTCGAGTTAGCAGTAGGCCTAGGTTATGAGCAAGAATAACGAACCTGGGATTTCATTAGCTTTTTTTTCAGCAAATAAGCATCTATGATGTGGCTTGTGGAGAAATAGTAAGAAATTCACCCTGGATTTTTAGAAAAGGAGAATTTTAGTACAATGATTTTGTGGCATAAACAGCAAAGTAAGAATTACCTACATAAAAACAGACCTATGTTTTTGGAAATTAAGAAATGTCATTCCTATTTTTTTTTAACCAATATTAAGGTTCATGTATTTTCTTATCACAAAACCAAAATTTTGGGCCTAAACTTTTTATCCAAGGTCATACAATGTTATTTCAGCAGAACAACTGGCAGAATGAAAACCATATTTTACCCTAAAAGGGACGCACACTTTTTTTTTAAGAAAGCTGATTTTTTCCCCAAGACAGTTGCTACAAATGGCAGCGGGTGTAGTGCTTCCTGCACACAAATGGCATGTCCTACTGTCTTGAAGGAGCTATGCTGGGGCAACAAGGATCAACATCAGCATCAGTCCAAATGTTGAAAGCAAGGTCTGCAGTACCAATAAACTACGCCTCTGGGCTTGTTAATATACTTGCTATATAAGCCAACTTGGATATTGACAACATTTCCTTGAAAATACATCTACAAAACATCACAGACATCCTCCAAGCCCAGATACAGTATAGTGGTAACTAGTTATGCTCTAGTTTCGGACAGAGATTTTGAAAGGCCCCAATATACCTATTCTTTTAGTGTAGTCTTGCAACCCCTTGTGCAGCACAGGAATGATAACCACACTCGTGCAGCCATCCCAGCTGAAGAACACCCTTCTGTAAGATTATGATTTGGCTAAGGATATATCTTACCCCACTGTCGCATGGTACTTCTGTTTTGTTGTTGTTTGTCTGCTTCAAAAAAGCCTGCTAATTAGTTACAGAAGGATGTATTATAGCAGGTTCAAGTGCCAGAAGAACAGCAGTTACACAGAGATACAACACCTGTGGGCCTAGAATTCCTTGTGATTGAAATATAGCCTCCTATCAAGTGTAAGAGACTTGCACATTTGTATACAATCCGGCAAGCAAATTATTTTGTATTGAAGCAAAGAAGCACAGAGTCAGCGTCAAGCCAGCTACAGACCAAGTCCCCCTCCATTCTCATCGGCTTCAGCAAAAGTTGGGAGTGCTCACAAACCAGGAACGCCCTTTTGTGCCCAGATTCCTAATGCAGGCTCTTAACTCACCTTCCTCTGAGCACAAGAGCCTGGGAGGAGCATCGGGAGAGAGCACAACGCCAAAGGCAAGAACGTGGCTTTCCCTTTCTGCAAGTCTTCATCCTCGTCGGGAGCAGACTGCTCTCTGTCCTGGGGTTACCCACCACTTTACCCAGTTTACACACATGAGCTGGCAGCGGTGGCACAGGGTGTACTGACAGACACACTCTGACACTAAGCTCATGTATTCCCTTTATTGAACTGTACTAGTTATTGCAATCAGATTAAGTCACATTTATAAAGCAGACCATCCAGTTGCACTGAAACCGATTATATTCATTACATAGTTTTAATCACTGTCCGGTGAACTGGCAAATCCAATCAAAGCATTAGTCTTTAATTAAAAAATTAAAAAGAAATATTCAGACAATAGCCAAGCAATCACATCACAATGCACATTTACCTAAAATTGCAATTAAAAAGCAGTTAACAAAAAAAAAAAAAAAAAAAAGAATCACACCTAATTTTTAACTATCAATATAATACAAGAAGCAACAAAGGGCAACAGCATCAAAGCAGATTTATCTAACACTATAAATTCAGTCAGAAGCAGAAGCTCTAAAGTACACTAGCTGAAGCAGGACAATAAAAAATACTGAGCATGGAATACTTTTAATCTCTTCCATTAATATTCATTTCCAGCTGCTTATAATAGCAGCGCCTCATGGCCAAATCATTAGAGTTTTACATCTGGGTTGCAAATGACACTTTGATTGGATGTAATGTTCAAATGGTCCTCCCCACTGTGCCACCGTCAAGTCTTCTGCAGAGAGGTGTCCTGTAGTGCCAGTGGCTCACTGTGCGTGCTGGCTCAATGTGTGGTTCTGGAAAGACGAAAAAAGGAGACATGCATGAGGGGCAGAATAATAGAAAGCATGCCCATACCCTCCTACTCAGTACCATTTATGCAGAGCTCGACATAAAAGCTTCTCAATTATTACAAAACAAAATGCAATAAAGAAAAAGTACTCATAAGTAACAGCTGCCAATATGACACATTTGCTTTGTTCTGATAGATCTGTTAATGCTGGCATGAACTTAGAAAAAAAAAATTCTACAAGCCAAGTACAGCCATAAGGTTTTTTTTTTTTTTTCTCCTTTCAATACATATAAAGAAAGTGGTAACACTTCACGGGCAAAATCTGCCTTTAGGGATTCCCTTAACCGTAACAATTAAAAAAAAATCTGAATCGCTGTGGGAACCCTCGCCATATTTTACTCTTTTATTCTCACTAGTAACTGGTACAAGCACTGGCAGAAAGAGACACCAGATTGTGACACACACTTCTCAGTCCAAGAAATACTTCAGCAATAACAGCTGAACCATCAGTTCAGGCAACAGGGTAATATACCCAGCAGAAAAAAGCTGGACACGTAACCCAGAAATTGTATCTCTTTAAAAAAATAGACTTTGCTCTACGCTCTTCCTTAAGCAGCTTACAGGGTTTCTGGTGTTGTGGTTTTTTTTCTTTTTCTTTTTCTTTTTTTCTGGTAGATTTGTAATAGCCTCCTGTCATCACAGTCTCTCGGATCAGAGGCTGCTGACCTATCTTGCCATTTTGTGCAGGAGCCAATAAATTAGCAGCAATCTCAGAGCCATATTTTCAGAGCAGTACTAAGTCACCTACATTTTCTCTGCAGACTGAAGCCCCAGCCCTACATATAAGCGCAGCTTTATTCCTGTGACTATTCAGTTTCTGGAGCAACTAGAGGTTTGCTTTAACATAAGCTTTTGTTGGGCTGGGTCCCCAGCATTCCCCAATGTAAAAAGTCATTTGCATCATTTTAAGCCTATATGATTTAACTCGTCTCCATCTGCCTAATAACAGAGACTAGGCAAGTCCACCAGCTTGAAAAATAAGTTTTTAAAGTCCAGATGAGTTCAGAAAACAATTACTTATTTACAATGGCAATGCTTTAAAATAAACTAAGTTTAACTTTTCATAAATCATCTGGTCCCTCTACATTATCCACAGTTACATCTCCATCAGGAGGGGGGGAAAAAAAAATATCCTCCGCTTTATGCAGAGACGACATCTGCCTAATGAAAACGGTCTGCGGACAGAGCTGGCGGGCGGGCGGCGACGCGGGGCCCGCGGGCAGGCGGCGCGACCCCGCTGGCGTGGGGAGCATTTCTGGACCGCGCACTCCCAGACAGCAGCCGCCAGGTGTCAGAAGCGCCGCTGAGTTTCCAGATCTCGCCCAAAGTTGCCTGCGATGGGCAGCGGCGGCTGCGCGGAGCCCCTGCGCCACGAGCAGCCCTCGCTCGGTTCGGAGTGACAAAGGGCACAATGACAAATAACTGGGTCTTGCTTAGCCCAGCACTAGCCCTCGGAACACAACCCGGGCAAGCAAAGCGGAATTCCTCCCAATCAAACCCAGAAGCGTCGGGAGGCTTATCAAAGGGGAAGGGTTACACTCGAATAACGTCACGGGAAGGGGTAGCTGAAACCACTTTGCTTTGAGACCATTTTATGCCATCAGGCATAAAATCCAGTGGCTCTTTCCTTTGTTTTAGGCGGAAATGTTACTGGTCTTAAGGAGGAATGACCTTTGCAGGGCTGGATGTTATTCTTAAATCAAGTGCCAGAGTTACATAAGAGAATGAACGGAGCTGTATAAACATAATGAGAACCCTGAGCAGGCGCTTGCCCATCAAACCTCCCTGGAAAAGCACTAAGAATAACATACGCTGGAGAATCCACACACCACTTCACGCTGAGAACCACTCCTGGGCATTTTCACAATGGCCATTTCTAGCGCACTTCATTACATTTCTATTTTTAGGTCACCCTGAATATCAATACAAGAAAGTACGGAAGGTTTCCCATCTCCCAATCGAAAGAAGGGCTACTCACGCTAGACAAATCCATACTTATTTAGGCAGTGTCACTTGAAAGATAATGCACAATCAGCACTAGATGCATGACGCATGGTCTACAGTCAGGCAACTCGATTTCAAACTTGTGCGGCTTCTGCATTGATTACAGCAGGCAGGTCAATAAAGGAATGGTATGCGGCTCTAAATCTGATAATGAAGCTCTCATTGTGAGCCCTCCCTCCTCAAACATAGGTTAATAATAGATCTGAACACTCCTCATACAACAAATACTCTGTTTTTATGAACAGAGCTTACACAAAGAAGCAAACAGATTACACTCAAATCCTGCAGCTACGCTGAGCTGAGGCAGGTAGGAGCTGAAATATTAAACATACTATGTAGCTAAAAAGATAAAATATACATTTTTTCATATGCAAATGTTGATTTAATGATAATATCTGGGGAATGTACCATTTATTCCCTTTGCATGCATTACTGGCAATCAATATGCCGACTAGTCCCTGGACGGAGCAGTTAATAAACAGAGCCACATTTTAAAAAGGATCTCGGAAGCGTCCTGGCGGTGTCTATGGACACAGGCGTCCGCGTGCTCGGACTCCTCCAGGCGCGCACAGCGAGCAGGCCCTGCTCGGGGCGCAGGACAAAGCCCACGGCCTGCACAGCGCGCGCTGGGCACCGCCAGCCGCCGAGCTCCTGCGCTGCAAAGAGCTCCGCAAACACCCGCCATGTGCAGCCAGGAGGCCTGCAGGAGCCGGGCTGCGTCCTCTGCAACCAGGCAGGATTTCTCACCTGCCAACATGGATTTCAGACTACGCACGCGCGCTCCAGCAGAAGCCTGGCAACCTCAGCCTCCCCTTGCCTATAGCCCCACGTCGTGTCTTTTTGCCGCTTCTCCCGCCTGGCCTAGGAGCGTGGGGCTTATTAGAACTGAGCTCTGCAGATGCCAGAAGCACCCAAGAAGCTCAATGCACGAGCAGCTACCTTTGTGCGACCGTCAACAGTGCCAGGCTGGCAGAACATGGCCATGAAGGCCACAACGGAGCATTTGGGAATGTGCAACACTACAGGGACACTCCTGCTCAAGGGCTACCTGGGAATCTTCCCATACCTTCCCCGGACTAGGACTGGGCTAGCAGGAAACAGCGTTGAAGTGATTTCTCAACTCTAAAAGTTATAATTAAGAAATAAATATCGCAGTAGCTATCTGCAATGGAAAATGCAGCAGCCACAAAAACAAGGCATCTCCAGGCATGGCTCTGTGTGTATTTGCACATGCCTACCTGCACGTAAGCACCTCACTGCACGTAAACACTGTGTTTGGGGGCCAGCAGGAGGCAGGACATAATTTGGAAACTGAACGTTAAAAATGGTCTTTCACAGCTCCTGTTAGGTCCCCTGGTTTACGCTCGGCTCACAGCTGATACCCCACAGAATACATCATTCTGAGACATTATTGCATCTGGAAAACTCTACAGCGGCACTAAGTCACCTGTCAAGATCAAGTAAGTCACAGCTTATTTATAGGGCAAGGTTGGAAAATTTCTTTTTTTTTTTCTTAATAATCATGCAAAATGGATAGCAATTCTGTTAGCCATGTCAGTGGGAAAAATGCAACTACCCCAAGCCCCAGGGCTGTCTCAATGTTTAAGTGGAATTTTCTACTCACTGCACAATCCCCAAATGAACCATTTGTGGAAGTATCTGTGACCGAGAAACTGGGCGACAGCCTTTGTAGGAAATAAAAAGATTTCAGAGAATGGTTGATTATTGTCTGTGTATACACTGATCGCGCTCCAGTCGTCCCCGGGGACACCCCCTGCCTGCCCCCTGGATGCGGATCAAGCCAGTGTTGCAGGACACCTACAATGAATATTTCTGTGGGTTTTCCACATGTGCCCTTACGAAAACACTGACATGACAACCTCCATTTTCAGAGCACTATGTCAAGAAGGAAGGCATCAGGCTTGAAAGATGATCACTTACCGCAGTTAAAAGAACTCTTCCAAGCTATATAAAGATGGAGAGAAAAAGCACACACGGAAAAGCAGCACATGATGGAGCAGCGCTCCAAGCCAGGCAGTCAAGCTGGGAGGCTCCCACACTGCAACAAAATTCCCTGCCAACAAGTCACAGGTGTACTACACAGGAGCAGGTGAAAAAAATAAAACGCAACTGCGAGGGGTGTGATAATGGTTTGAGGCCATAATACATCCAGTCTATAGTGCCACCGCGCATCTGTTATGCATTGAGGTGTTTTGTACCAGCCGTTTCGCAGATATATTCTCCATGCGCGTGAGCACATACACCTAAAAGACCATATGTTATAGAGGGGTTAAGAAACAGCACAAGGCTGGAGACACCCACCATCCTCCAGTGAAATTCATAAGCCTTCTACAGTTTTACACATCGATTGGGACTCTGATTAAAGGTTATAAAGCCTCCCTCTCTCTCATTCCAAATCCTATTAAAACGAACAGAAACCATTCCCCAAATCATTTCAATAGGAATTATGCAGATAATAGATTCCTGTGACAAACAGCCAATATGAAACGTAACTGGTGATTAGCCCGTGGGGTGACCCGTGAATACGAGCGTGTCCGCGTGCCCGGCAGCCACGGTACCCAGGGCTTCAGGGCGCGCGCGTCGCCTCCCCACCTGGCTGCTCCCGGCTCCAGCCACCAAGTGGGGCAGGAAACACGGAGCCCAGCGGCGAGGCGGGAACACGGGAAGGGGATTCCGAGCAAACCCTGCGCTTCTGCCACCTGCCACCCCAACCAGGAGCCTCTCCCTGCCCCTCTCCCCATCCCCAGCACCCAAAACCGGGTCAGCGCCCTGGCTGGGGTCTCCATCAGGATTTGCTCTTTCCTCCCCATTTACTCTCCCTCGTCCCTTGTGGGTTGAGCTGGGAGAAAGAAGAGCAGCAATGCCGGCTTTTAATGTCAATGCATTCAGCTTGCAAGAGACAAGCTAATCCTCAAATTCAGCTGTTGACTCGAGGCAAAGGTTCAAGTCTTGCATTTGAACATTTAAAAAACAGACCAAACACAAATTGCTACGAACAGAAGTTATGATGTCTAAATATTTACAAAATACCAACTACAACGTTCTTTTTTTTTCTATTTTTGCATCGTTTTAATTTTTAAAATAGTCCAAAAATCTCTCATCCATTATCCTCATAAGCACATAAGCATGTAAGTGCACAGCTACTGTTTTCATCTAACAGCAATCCATAAAGATCAAAATCTTTATGCCTTGACTTTATAAAGAGATTACTTTAGTCAGAGGACACAAGACGACCCTTGCTTTAGCCATTGAAGATTATGCTCTCTACAGAAAGCTGTGAGCCTTAAATTGGTGCTACTTTAATCCTAAACTGGAGAGGCATTCAAGGGATGCCACGACCTAGAAGGGCAAAAGGAAAAAAAGAAAAGAGAGCACACTCCAAGAAAAAAAAAAAAAAAAAACACCAACAAAAAACCAGAAGCAAAGTCGCAGCAGAGGATAAACTGTTTATTTTTAATTTTTTTTGTTATGTTCCGTTTGCCATCACACACACTAAAGAAAAATCACCTTTGCACCCCCTTGCAGTTTGTATGTGCTTATTTTTAGAACTGTTTGACAATTATCCAAGGGTCTAAGACTAACAGATGGCCTGTCTTAAAGCCTCATATGTTCACTAGTTTGCACTTCTGACAAACAGTAAATGTACTCAAGAGTGTGCCATAAACAGGGCTGAATGAATACTCAGAACACAATTTAGTTAATACACTTCATTAAAACTGATAGTGGTAACCAATGTTTCCCACAAAACCAGGTGTTAATTCCCCTTCCAGTTGTCTCAGGTAACTCCTTCCCAGTGACACTTATCTGTTTAGATCCCATTTTTTCAGGAAATACAGTATTATTTCCTTCCTTTCCCCTGATATTTCACCCGCTACATAACATGCTTGTAACAAGTGAACTCCAAGTTATCATGGTACTCAATAAAAAAAAAAAATTGTCAGGCAAGACAGGTTCACATGTCCCTTTTTTATTTGAAGAATCCCTTGAAATGGAGGCAGAGGCAAACGAAAGGTGGCACATCCTTTGTGAAGGGAAAAGTCTGCCTGTGTTCCCGCTCCCTCACATCTCCGAGAATCTGATAACTCGCCCTGCGTCTGGCAGTCTCAGTGTTCGCGCACTTTAGACGGCACTTGAGCAAATGCAGTTAGCGAGCTGTCCTTTACAAGTTATTGAACCAAAAGAAATCACTTCAAGTGTCTAAGAAAATACATCTGGAGGATTGGTGCCAGCGGAGAGGCGCAGCCGGCTATTTCAAATGGAAACACCTGCCTGGCGCGCTGAGGGGCGCAGGGCCAACGCGCGGCACCGAGCGGCCCCGCTCCACGGCCCGGCGCTCGTGCCGGGAGGCCACGGCACCACTCACAAGCCAGGAAATATGTACAGAGAAAAAATCTTGCTCCATACATGACCCACGAAATGCCCCTGCTTTTATTATTATTATTACTTTAATAGGCATGTATTGTTTTCAGTGGCTTGCGCCATTGCACATCAGGGCGTAGGTGCTGGGCACTGTCCTCCAGCCTCTGCGCAGTGCGGACACGCGGGGACACGGACACGCGGGGACACGGACACACGGGGACACGGACACACGGGGACACGGACACGGGCGGATGCCCCCGCCCCGGCCGCCTTTGTTCTGCACGCGCCGGCCGCCGGCGCTCGCTTCCGCCCGGGAGCCTCCGTGAGCGAGGGATTTGCTCCATTTCACCTCCCTGCTTAGGCTTCTCTTGCTGATTTTAACACAGCCTCAAATTCCAATAGGCGTTTCTACATTTTTCTGGGCTTCAAAATTTACCTTTTAAAATACCATTCTTACAGATTTTTTCTCTGTGCCAGCATTTCCTTGGAATAGCTAAAATTTTTTTTCCAAATGATTTATGAATTTAATTTCTCTTCTAATTCAGGTTGTTTAGTCCTAATCAGGCTTTGACAACTCACCTAACATGTTTCTTTCCCTTTTCACTAGAGACTAATAATTCTGCATCATCATTCTTCCAGACCCGCATCTACTTGTTTTCTTCTCTAAAAACTCACAATAAAGCAAGGTGAATCTATTAGCAGTGAACTCCAAAAGCTAGTTTAAGCCTGGCACAGCCTCTCATATCCTATTAAATATTTCACTGGAAAGTCTCTACGCTTCTTCCAAAAACACTGGGTAAAATACTGAAGTACAAAAGCAACTAAAGCCTTTGGGAAAATTTCCTTACCACGGTGCTTTGGAAATAAAAAACACTGGAGAATACATTATTAAGAGATAACCAGCGTTTTCTGCTACAGAAACTAGCCGTAAACAGGCTATGATTCACTCAGGCACCCAATGAAACAAGGGAGCTAATAATACCTGTCTTGAGGGACTACGTGCTCCTGAGGATTTTACTCAGAAATGCAAATTTATCAGCATCCTTATGACTTGTAGTCTGCAGTATGTCAGGCACAAGATCAAAATAGACCCAGGGAAGAACCTTGCACTTCTTAAATGTAAAAGGAGGGGGTACAAGCTTAATTACTGAGGCAGAAGTGCATGAAAACGGAGTATTTTTAGAATTCCTGCGCTCCTCCTCCCCTCTGCTCCCCCCAAAATCCCGGCAATTCCGTAGTGCAGGAAGGGGCCTGTCCCAGCGCAATCCATGCAACTTGCCCTTTGGCTGCAGCACGGAGGGCCCCGTCCCGCACGGCCCGCACCCAGAACAGCCCCCAGGGCTGCCCCAGGCACCCCCAGCGCCGCATCCTGAACCGATCCTGGGAGCCAGGCTAACCCGGGGACCTACCTACCACGCATGCAAACACCCCTCTCCTGCGGCACGCCAAAGACTTCAGCTCCCCTCCCACTGCTGATCTATTTTTATCCATTTCCAGGCCCTACTCAGGGAAGCAAAGTGTTTCAAAATCGTTTGCAAGGGGAAAACTATTTTCCAGGAGCCCTTATTAGCTATTCCTCTCAAAAATGTGTCACTCTGCATCAGAGCTCTGTTGCTTTATTTGAAGCCTATCTGAAGGGTATCTCGTTAATCCCTCCTTGATCTCTGGTAAAGCACATTGCAGAGGCCCCTTAATTGTTGCTTTTTTTTCCTGAGGGCTGGCTGCCTTTGAGGCTCTTCTATAAACAACCCATCCTTCCCCAGTTCGGGCTCTACCCCAGCCCAGGATGGCACCCTGACACCCTTTTTACTCAAAAATCCTCAAAGCAAAAGGAAACTGCTTTACATAGCGCCTTCACCAAGCAAAACATGTAGGCAAAAAGCTTAATAGAAGGTCCATTTCCATGGGAATATAAACCAAAAAGCCAAGTTGAACCTGAAACTATCTCCTCAACCTGCCTTGCTGTTGTTCAGAACAGCAGAGGTCATAGAGCGACATTTCATTTTTTTGCAGCTTTCTTTGTAGCAACAGTTTATTATTGCTTTAGTTCCACGTATGGAACAGACTTAGCCTTAACTGTGAATTTTAATGCAGGTGTTAGCTGGGGTTAACTTTCCCATAAGTAAAAGTGGACCCAAAATACCACCAAGATGAAGCCATCTCCTCAAAGATGTCACAAGACAAAAGAGGGAGGCCATCCCACCGGTGCTGTATTTGTGGACCAACCATAACTGTTAGAAAATGGGATTTTCCAGCCAGGGAAGGGTTGCCGAGGAGCTGGGGTGAAAAAGCCTGTCTGAGCCTTCAAACCCACACTGTCCTCCCCCAGGCGAGCGCTGTCCCTACCCTGCACTCCCCAGCACGGGCCGTGTTACCTGCGGTACCAGAGCTGCTCCAAAGCAGCCCATCACCCTCGTCATGGACGGGCGGCCGGGTCTAATGCCAGGTATTTGAAAACAAGCCCTTTCCTACATTATTTTATCTTTTTCCTTTCCCCTCAGGTAAGTGGGACAAAACTACTTATCCTCAGAAGGGGACAGTAAATCAGAGCACTAACTTGACAAGTATGAGTACGTTTGATCATACTTCTTTGAAAGCAAAACCAAAATGACCGAGCAGACGGCTATTCCAGGCTGCTCTATCTCTGCATCTACATCTTGGCCTCATGAAGCACCCAGGGCCAAAAATACTGACCTGGCCTTCGCCCTGCAGGCACTGAGCTGCAGGCAGGGACTAGTCCTAGGCAGGAGCCCCGAGTCACAAGGCAAGTCTCCAAATTACTTTAAAATTCCTCCTCCTCCTCCTTTTGTTCTTACCAGGTCCCGCTTTTTCCGGACTGCTGCTCGCACTTGGTCCGGATGTGTGACCCCGCGAAGCAACAGGAATGGGGAAGTCGGCAAAGAATTAGTGGGAATCTCTCTCTGCTCCTTTAAATCATGCAGGAAAAACAGGCCCTGAGTGGGACACGACACCCTCAGCTCAGTGCAGCATGGGGAGGTGAAACCTGCTTCCATGGCCAGGCTGACCAGGAGAGAAATCCTGGAATTAAACCTTAAATTTCTAACTCAGCAAATCACGAGATCTTTAGATTTATTTGAGAAGTTTATATTTCAAATTCCTTCTGATGGTAAAAGTGATGGAGGCTTCAGCAGCACCACAACGGTAGGAAGCAGCAGCACAGTATCAATCCAGGATTTCCTGTGTGAAAAACTTCAGCTTCAGATCTAAAATACAACACACACAATGTTTGCAAGACTGAGAAAACACATGACGCTTGCGAAACATTTATTATCTTCCTGGGGAAATGATATAGAGGACAAAAGGGGCTGTGTTTACTCCCTCCCCAGCTGCTTTTACAATCTAATAATTTATTTCTCCTGGATATAAATTTCAGATTTAAACGAAATCCTCGAAACCTAAAGATGCCACATAGTAGAGGTTGGAGCAGTATTTCTTTCTGTTTTGGAGGCGGAATGTTTAATGCATTGCTCTGTTAACCAGTAGTCTTAAATTTCTGGGGAAAAAAAAGACAAGCAATTAGACTGTGGCAGGCCCTAGATGCAAATATAGGCGACTGGTGATTACTACCTTCATACACAGAGTTAAAAATATCTGGTTATTGAAAATGATTTTCCGAGTCCGTTGGGGTTTATCTAGGTTTAGGCTGCGCTGTTTATTTTTTCTGCAGCGCCGTACTGGGGGATTCTTTTACAACATTCCCCTTACACGCTAGCTATATATTGCTCACCCTTCTGCGAGCTGAGGCCCTTCCATGTTGTAAGAAATCCCTACAATTAGCCACACAAACAGACCCTCTCCCACAAACATAGAATGAAATAAATCCCCAAGCCCTTTCCCTCCGCAGGTAAGATAGCAGGGCCCTGAAGGCAAGCGTAAAAATCCAGGGTATAAATTCCCTTTAACTGTTACAAATCCATCCATCTGCTCCCAGGCTAACTAGCGACTCAAACTGATGAATTCACTGAAATGCAATTTTCAAGTCCACTAGCGTCTGTCCTCTTCTAGCAATAAAGTAAATGCTTTTCAATATCTGCGCTGCTTTTGAATGCCAATTTCTATTTAAGTAGGTTGTGGCTTTGGTTCTCTTCAAAAAAAAGAATTAAAATAGCAAATGCCTTTTCTTTCCAAAGGTCAAATGAAGCTTTTAAGGAAAAGGAACATTTCAGCGAGCCAGGGAGGACAAAACTGCAATCAGATAAATGGTGTGTGTAATGGGTGCGAACCACGGCTGCCTCAGGTTTCCTGAATGGGCTGTAGGATAGGATTTGGCACAAACAGGCCGATATGTTGAAGCTTACATCTCTTTTACTGCAGACAAGAAATTCACTAAAATATATAAATAATGAATGTGGCTGGGGATCTCTGCTGGTACTACTGCTGGTTCTGCAAGATGCAGAAGCAGAAACACAGGCTGCTCCATGTTTTTGTTATTAGTGAATCCTTGTTCTCCAGCAATAAACAGGGAATATTTTATCTGAAATGGCTGCTGCAGCACACGCAATATAAGTTTCAGCTCTTGAAAAGTGCCAGCAAATTGCAGAAAGATAAGTTACAAAGACGTACCTAATTTGCTGTGATGAATTGTGTGCATGCTTCAGTGATCAAAACTGCAGCTGAGACCTATTATATTTAATGATCTAGACATTTCTTGTGAAAACACTCAGGCATATACTGTTATGTCTGGACAAGCATCCCCGTTTTGCTCTAGCAGCAAGCAAATGAAGAGCCTGAACTCTGAAGAGCCGCACTCCACCGTCGAGGGGCTGCTGCACACGGAGGCTGCTCGAGCCTCTTCCGCTGCCGCCCGTAAACACGGCGGACGCCCTGTCCTTGCAAACGCCGAGGCCGCTGCTCCTGTGGAAAGCAAGTCGCTTCCTCTGCACCATAGCGACACTCACAGGAGGACACGGAGCTAATCCACGGTCCCATCGCAAAGCACTTCCCACAGCAGCAGAACGTCACGGTGGCCCTACCACGGACCCAGTCCACAACCCGACAGCGACTATACGGACGATCTGTGGCACAACGTTCTGGAGGAGGATGAAACCAAACCTCCAAGCCTTCTCTTTGATCTGATCAGCTGCCCCGCTGGGAACGAGCTCCCAGCAGCGGCGCCCACGGCACCTGCTCCTTGCGGCTGCAGCCAGAGTCCCCCTGCCGCGCGGCTGTGCACGGGGAGCTGAAACTCAGTGTCCCCGGCCTCCTGCAGCGACAGGAATTTCGCCTTTTCAAGACACAAAGAGTGAAAAACCCTCTGAACCCAAACCCAGATCAGGTCATTGCAACAAGCCTGGCTCCTCCAAAACTCCCCTGCATGGGTTTGGGCAGACTGCCCCTCCAAAGTCATAAGGCAGGAATAACACAACCACAGAAAGAGCGCAGCTAAGCTTAATTCAAGCATGGTTTAAAAAACAGGGGCCACTACAGAATATTGTTACTGCACGTTAAAGAACTTGTTTTTCTCCCTTCCTCGTCAGTTTGATCCTTTTTCTATTGTTCTTCCCCCAACAGAATGGAATAAAACCCAGGGCTGTGCACTCCTCTCCAGCAGGAAGGATTTTGAGGGCTATTTCATTCACTTGAGGAGCCGCTAAACACCATCACAGAGGTAATTTGTGATAGTGTGCTAAAGAATGAAGAAAAGGTATTTGTTAATTGTTGACATAACAAAATTAATTTTCCATCCCTAAACTTTTTCTCATCTCTCCTGTGAGCTCTGATGCAATGTTACTGACTGGCACTGCTGAAATGCCAACTTGCATTTCTCATCCTTAATTTCTCTCTAAATGTCATTAGTAATTGTTATTGCCAGACCAGAGAGTGCAATCTGCTCTTTCGGAAAGAAAATCCATTTCCCATTTCTTCTCTCGTGCTTCCTCCTTTTGGTCAGGAAGGGATGTTTAACAGTAGCACAGTCCATGTGCTCTGTTTCCAAAAGGATGGGAATGCATTAATCTAGCTGGAAGTGGAACATTCCTGCTTCATTTATTTATGTACAGCATGCCCAGACCTTTATGAATAGCAAATTGTATATTCAGAGAGGTCTTTAAAGCCCATCTTTCAAGAATACTAACAAGTCTTAACTGAATGAAGCTAGTAAGCTGGGCAAAGAATCAACTTTTAACATGTAAACTCTCTTCTGGATGGTCCCACAAATCTCTCTTTTGGTAGGAAATCATTTTTTTGACTATAAAAGCAGAAATTTTGTGTATTATAGGTTTTTCTCTCTGTCATATGACAAAAGAATTGCTCAGCAAGGATATATAAACCATAGTCCTGCTTTTGTCTGGGTAAGCGTGTTACACGCATTTACCCATATAAATAAGAATAGTTTCCACCACTGACATTTGCACACAAAAAGAGACCTCCAAATGTAAGAGATGTAAGAGACTGCACACTTGTATGGAACGCGTCAGTAATTTATGTAGTCTGTGTCCAGATCCTACAAAATTTGGCCTCTGATCTAAGGGGGGGAGAGTGGTACCTTGGCACTTTGAGTCAGTTTTACAAAGGCCTCTGTGTATCATGACAGATCTTTAGCTGGCCGCTATATTCAGCACATCACACACACGGGTGCATGTCGACTTTACATTTTGTGACATACATAAAGCAAATTAATGCTAGATGGCATTTCCATATCCATTAACTAAAGGCATCTTAGCACAGAATAAACAGACATTTGGACATTTCCAACCAGGAATTGTGCTTTCAATAAGCACAATTGATGCATATACATTGTCTCTTGGCGGCTTACACACATGCCCATCTGTTGGGATGGCAAGGTGCCTATGCAAAAGTTGGTTGGACCCTTGCCCTAGGGCATAGATGACAGGCAACGACGGGTTCGGTTGGGCAGCCTGAACAACGGATCCAAGTGCCATCTCTGCTGCAGGAAGTCCCTTCTGCGTGCCAGCCCTGCCACATTGCAGCTACATGCCTCCTTACACCTGACCACACACGCTGACACTTGGGTGCGCTTAAGTGCATTAATGACTCGAGCGACGCCTTTCCCCTGCCGCCTGCTTTCTCCTTCCCCTCGGTCCGTGCCCTGCCTCGCTGCGGCGGCTCCGCACACGCAGGCGCGCAGCGAGGAGCCGCTGCACGAAACCAACACGCGCTCTGTTACGGCACAGACTGCCGCAGCCCGGGACGTTTCCAGGCTCCACCTCAGGTGAGGCTTTGCCGTCTTGTGAGATCTGTCTGCCTCTCAGCGAGAGGGCCCCAGGGAGGATGAAGCAGCAGCAATATGTGGATCGGAATCGGCTCTCCAAACAAAAAGCGCTGCATCTTGTCACTGTGTCAAACACGGGGCAACTCCAGCCTTCTGCCTTGTGCTGGAAGGGGCCCTGGGGAGCCCCAGCCTCGGTCCCGGGAACTCGCGCACCCCGTGTACGAGAGGAAGGTGCTGGCACAGCACCCGGGCACACGGGAGCGACCACCCCTTGCTCTGCTGCCTGGCATCAGCCCCGCAGCACCGCAGGGGCCGCCCAGCACGGCCTGCACGCGATGACCCCGTGGCTGCTACCGCCCTGCGCAGCCTGCGCGCTCCTAGCCCGGGACTGCAGATCTCCCCGGAATTTACAGGTCTACGAGCAAACCCAGAAACCTAGTAGGCAAAATTCCTTACTCCTGTGACAACAGCTCCGGTTTCGCAGTCCATAAAGGACTTTCAGGCAGGCAGACTCAATATGATGGGTATGTGCCTACAGCACTTTCAATTTTTAATTATTGTTAGTTATAATTATCTGGCTGTGTCTGAATGAAACCCAGCAATATGGCTGGAATAGATTTTGGATTTCTTGTAATTTATTAGCTTTATAACTACTAATAATTAAAATTTAACAATGCTCCAAGCACCACAGCAACATTTTAAAAGAAATGTTGGCCAAATCTGCCAGCAAAACTGCCTATGCCATTTTCAGGATTTTAAAGGAGGACTGAGTGACATTCAAAAAAAAAATCAGAGGTAGACAACAGACTCTGAAGAGCCTTTCAACAGCCAAAAGACAAAGACAGATTTTGTTTAAAAGAAAACATAACTTTTTCATTAATTAGCAGAAACAATTAATTCTGTACATAATTTTGTTGACACTTCATAAGAAATTTAGAGCTTGTAGTTTGTCTCCAGCAAGAGGCTCCTAGTGATTAACATTCAAGCCATGCAAAAGTTCTAAAATACAGCAAAAAATACATATCAGAAAGCACCGCTCTGATACACAGGCACATTTAAGATCCTGTTTGCCCTGCCACCCACCCAACTGCCCCGTGTTGTGGCATCCTCAAAATACCACAGACTTGTGTTTCACAGAATCACAGAGTGGTTGGGGTTGGAAGGGACCTCTAGAGATCACCTAGTTCAGCCTCCTGCTCCAGCAGGGACACCCAGAGCACACCAAATCCAGGTGGGTTTGGAAGATCTCCAGAGAAGGAGCCCACAGCCTCTCTGGGCAGCCTGTGCCAGGGCTCTGTCACCCTCACAGGGAAGAAGTTCTTCCTCACATGGAGGTGGAACTGCTTAGGTTTCAACTTGTACCCATTGCCCCTTGTCCTGTCACCGGCCACCACGGAGAAGAGCTTGGCCTCATCCTCTTTACATCCTCCCCTCAGGTATTTGTACGTGTTGATAAGATCCTCCCTCAGTCTTCTCTCCCTAAATCAGGCCCAGCTCGCTTAGTGCTTCCTCCTAAGGGAGACCTTGGAGCCCCTTGTCATCCTCGTGGCTCTGCTGGGCGTTTGTCCCTGCAGACACCCCACAGGCTCTGCCTCGGCTGGCAGCCCCCGTGGCAACCCGAGCCGGGAAGGGCAGCGCACGGCCACGAGCAGAGAGGCCCAGCACCGAGGTGACCGTAAAAGCCGACTCCTTAAAAACAAACAAACAAAAGAGACAACCTGCTTTGGGCTCGATCTGCTGCAATCAGCAGAAAAAATCCCAAGGACTTTGATGTGGACCAAATCCAGCCCCTGGAGGACACTCATGGTAAATCATTATTAATATAATGACTACAATTTCCCGAGCAGCAGTTCATGCCTGTTTATGGATATAAGAAAACTGCCAGATTTTCACGTAAAATAAAAGAGAGACAAACCGCAGTGTCGGCCAATGAGTCGCAGCAGCCACTATCCTTTTGATACATGTACATTTAAAGAAACCGGACACTTAAAATTACAGTAAATTTCTCCAGTGAAGCTCCCTGAATTTAGTGATTTGACATGTCTCCAAATCTGAACAGAAAAGAAAGCCTTTTATTCATAGCAGGCAATAAAACACCTGAACACCTGTGCTAGGAAAGACCTGGCAGGTACCCTGCTCCCTCGGTACCTGGATTATTTGTGCATTGTTTATTATATCCCTTGCCTTTGTTTTCATCAATTGTAATCATTTTGGAGGAAACGGTATGATTAACAGTACATAAGCAAACAGCAGGAATTAATCTTTTAAATACAAATACTTCCTCGGTTATGTGAGGGATCTTTGGAAAAACCACGTGGCAAAGGAGTACATATGGAAATCCTGCTCAAGTTTCCTCTAAAAACTACTGTTCAGTCACAATTTGCTTAATGCAATTCTGGATGCAGGCAGTTAGGGGGGTGTATTTCACCTGTGCATAACAGCACACACTTAATTCTCAACACCCACTGGGTAGCATCATTTCTGACCCATCTCCTGAGTTGGCAGGGCTCCCCATTATGTTTCACGTAGCAAGTAGCAAAGACTCCAAGGAGCCGGTTCATTCCCTAGGCCTGGATGTCCTGTGTGCCATTTCAGCCTGTGCAGTCTGTGCCAAGCTAATGGTTAGTTTGTAATGCAGGTCCTAGGGATCATGCTCTGCTTCCTTCTGCAGTAGCAGAGACACTTGAGTGAATTGCACTTTAACTCCTAAAAAAAAGTCTACGCTTGTTTCAGGAAAAACATTTCAGGTTTCAGGAGGAGGAATGAAATGCCATGGACCTGATGTTCTATGAAACATGCATAAAAATACGCATTCAATTTGCTTTTTGGGAGAGGTTCTCATCATATCCACAGAAGTCAATCTTTACAAACTACCATACTGCAAAGTGAGGATTGAAAATCTAGGAGCTGCTGCTGGCCTTTCATCCGATTTCTGCTGCTCTAACGGTGCACTGATTTTCCTTCCGTCCTGCCCAGGACATAATACATGATATTCTCATTATGTTTCATACTTCACCTTCCCAGGTTTTCTTCCCTTATTTTCAATGCAGGCAGCTGAATAACGTCCTGCTGCTTTTGTGGCAGTAAGACCAGCGCAACCTCGTGACTGACCCCGCGGGACCCGCCGCCGCCTCGCGCTGCGGTGCCGCCGCGAGCGCCGCTCCTCCGGGCTCTCCTAAGCCGGGGGCTTACGGCTCCAGCACATTGGGCAAGCCGCAAAGCATCAACATATATTAAAATACAACCACCATTTCAGAGGAGAAAGGAGGGTGTTTCAGGGTGTTAATGCTGCTGCTGAAGCAGTATTTGCCCCAGCACTAAAATGCGCACTTACAGCATTAAGCTTTTTTTTTTCACGTGGATATATATGCCCTTTTGGCGTCCTTTGTGCTTAATGCAATGGTTTGAAGAAATATTCACAAATTAGCAGGGCTAATTCATGCCACTCCATGACATCTCTAAGAGCTACCTTTTTCCTCCATTGCAGAGCATTTTGCCCACTCTCCTTGTTTTTCTACCCTTTTTGTAAGCTCACCATGCTGAATTTCTTCTTGAAATATTTAAACGCTCAATTTTTTAAGAAGTATTTTCAGTGGTTTCAATAAAAATACAAATAAGTATAACAAAGCACAGGCTCAGATTTTTGCATAAAAAGGAATAATTGTTATTTTACAGCAGTGGGAAAGCAAAATCAGGACTGAAAAGTCAAATTCATCAAGCAGAACCGTTTGATGGATGGTGATTTTCCCACATAAGAACAATGGCGCTGTTAAGAGACTGAAAGGTTTATGCAGATTAAACTGTTAAGAGTGGCTGAACAACTGATTCACTAAAATAATACTAAATCTTCATTACTCGACAAAAAAACAACAAACAGCTGAGGAATTCAGAACAGGCAACTTACAAATAAGCAATTGATGAGGCAATCATGCCAAGTCAGACTGCTTCAAAAGGCTCAAGCATTTTTATCTGATTTATATGCATATGTTGGTTCAGGTATTTGAATTAATAAAATCCCTGACATCAAACACATACATTTATGAGTCACCACCAAAATTAGGACTAAAGCTGTGCAGCTAACTATTAAATTTTCATTCAGCCAAAGCCATTCAAAACTACTTATGTAATTATCATAAGCACAGAAATTTTAAATGCACATAAATCCTACGCAAAAACTGGAAAATGACAATTATAATTTATCTGATTAAAGCCACTGTTTGCAGAGATTTTGCTACACACAACACTTCAGAACTGAAACAGTATGTAACTAAAATGGTTAATTGCAAAAAACAAGCCACTGTTAAGGCTATAATTTAACAACATTGTCTGTCTTTGACCCTCTGATTTTGAAGGTTAATGCACTGACCTAGGAAGCCAGCGCACCCACTTTAATCGTGCTGGCATTCTGACCAAACTCCACTTTAAAGGAAAAATCCAAGCTGGCTTTGCAAGCCACTGTTGCCTTTATAAAACGTTCATAGTGAGCACACACAAAATCAAAATCTGCTGACTTTATTAAAATATTAACAAGGTATAGTTAAAACTTTTGTACACTTATGCAAATCAGGTTGCTAGAACAAGAGAAAGAAGAGATTCCCCTGAGAGGAAAAAAAAATAAAATCAACAAAGTGAAAAGATCAACCATCCTTCCACAGCGTGACAGCACGACACAAGAGGCAGCAGCTTGGGAATTCAGCAAGATAAATAAAAACCCTCCAAAGTTTAAGTAAATCACGGATTATAAAGCTGATGGGTTTAAACGAGGCACACAGGAGCAGCCTACAAGAGCGGGTGCCAGGGGCCGGGCGCAGAGCCGGGCCGGCAGGTGAAGCCGCGCGGTGCGGTGGCCCGGGCGGGCGCCTTGCTGGGGGCTTTCAAGCCGAAGCTCCGCAGCAGTTTCCTGGCAAGAATCCTGCTCTGCGGGAGCTGCTGCGCCCTCGGAGCCACGCAGGCCACGGCGCCCGACCGGCTCTAACGGGGAGCGTTCGCCAGGCTGAAGGCGCCGGCGCCGGCTGTGCAAGGGGTAGAAAACACCCGGTTTGCAGAACCTGCTGCTTCGAAACGGGCTCCGCTTTAGTGAATCCTCCAATTAAAGCATCATGTTCAACTGTATGAGCAGTTTGCTATGGCACTTAAGCAGGTAAAATTCCTTTACTTCTCACTTAATAGCAAGGAAGGGGTGGAGGGGGCATCCTGCTGTTTGCTTAGTCTTTGTATGTTAATCGGTGCCTAAATTATTAATAGAGAAAAAGAAATTATTTACAAGGAGTTTGACGTAGACATGTCAGGACGTAGCAACGCTACTGTCAAGAAAAATAGTCATAAAGAATCATGATATCTGTCTTGCCTTATTTATTCCAGGCGCAGTCAGAGACCCCTGTCTCCTGACAGTGCCCAGGGAGGCAGAGGCAGACTGGGGGAGACTTCTGCGGTTTCAGAGCAGAAGGAGAAACCACACGGAACATATGCACTTTTCTAAATGCTGCACAAGGATGATGATTACACGTGGAAAAAAAAAAAATCAACAGCTTTAGCATTGCTTTTACTCATGTTGCAAACATACCTGAAGCTCTGTCTGGAAGAAGAACTTCTGCGGGCACTGGGAACAGTCATAAATTTTATCTTCCTGCCCGTGGACTGCAAAGATGTGTTGCTGCAGTTTATTTGCCTGTACAAAAACTGAAACAACACAGTACGGTTGGTTAAGATTGCTTCACATAACACATCGCCTCTTGAACTGCACATTTACAGTTGCAAAAGCTCTAAAAAGCCCAACGATATCTACTGAAGA
The DNA here is from genome assembly GCA_034781795.1 of Crypturellus tataupa. NCBI lineage: Eukaryota > Metazoa > Chordata > Aves > Tinamiformes > Tinamidae > Crypturellus > Crypturellus tataupa. The sequence goes on along the minus strand of JAWLRI010000967.1, from coordinate 1,656 downwards.
AGTGCCTGCTCTACTTGGTTCTGCAGAATTTTCTTCCAAGTAGTCAATTTAGAGTCTCCAGGCTGACAGTCAGCTTAGTTCTAACAGACTCTAAATCCTATATAGATTTTTGATATTTCACATAAAGCTAACACTGTCCACGGGTAACTGGAAGAACTCAATCATCAAACCAAGAAAGGACGTCACTGCTCCTGCAGGGAGCCCTGGGCCCACCGCAGGTGCTCCGGATGCATTTTTAATGCAGGACAGCGGGGCCAGGGGAGGCCTTGCTGCCTGCTCGGAAAGACGCATAGCCCAGAACAGCGTTTCTGGCAGTCTGAAAGGGCAGACTGTCACAACTTTCAGGCCTCGAGGCTGTCCGTTCAACACACAAAAAAAGACTGTGATTTAACACCATAAATACCACAGCACCTGCATTAGGATTTTGGACTGACATCCTGATTTTATCAAGTGGAATTTGGACGTAAAACACATTGAGTCCAGATTTTATCTGGTTAAAAATGTGTCTTCATTTGTGTCTCATTTTACATGCATGATCATCAACACGTAAAAAGAGCTTCTTTGGTGGAATTAAACACACTTGGTTAAGGAGTCATTTTGTTGGATGTTTCAAGAAAGGACAAATTAACAACAGTCTCACAAAACAAGTATGTTCTCAAGGTATTCCCCCTGTTCCCACTGAAGTTGAAGGAATTACGGGTGCTGAGCACCCCTTTGCTGTCAGGAGGACCACAGTCACACATGTATGTGGGATTCATTTTTCATATTGAAAACTTAAACGTTAAATCCTGTTTTGAAGAGCATGTAAAAGGCAACCGCCAACGCATCCTGCAGGTCCTTTAACCAAGATCATTTGCATTTATGAGGCAGCTCAAAATGAACTACAGGGGATGAACACATAGCAGGCATTCAGATGATGTGTGTTTAGGGAAGAGCGGGAATGGGAAACAGGCCTCCATGAGCAAAGGGACCCTGAAGGAACCCCTGAGAAAGCAATGTCAAACCCACCCAGTTGCACCATTTCTCTCATCAGACCTTTGCTCACGTGAATGTCATCTCGGGCTAACCAGGTTGTGTAGCCATGCGAACAAGAGCAGGCCCCAAGCGCTGTGTTAGGAAACACATCACACTTTCACCCTGCACCCACAATTAAAAAGGCTGTTAATTGCAAGCAGAGAGCTCGTTGCATTGGGACAGTACTGCACGGTGTCAAAAACCGAAGCGCAGCTCTTCAGCTCTCGCTCTCGTTTTAGACAGGTGATATTTTAAACATTTCCAAGCACAGTATTTCTTTTCCCAGTGAAAGGAATACAGTATTTTACAAATCCCCTGTGTGCCATTTCTGGATCAAGCCATGCACGCTGAGGCTTGTCTCGGTCGCCCTGCCTTACCTGTGAAACAAACAGGGCATTTGAATGTGCCTCCCATCCCCTCAAAGCTGTGCTCAATCAGGTGACACAGGAGCTTCGCCGGCGAGTCAAACATCTGGTTACACAGCTTGCACTCATGATTGATGCCTTCCTCTGCAAGGTTCAAATGAAACAAGTTGTTAGTGACACAGCAGATTAGCGTCGCGCAGGCAGCGGCGGCGGCTCGGGTGCGCGCAGGGCCCCGCGGAGCCGCTCGCAGCACCGCGAGCCCGCGGCCAGGGCGCCA
>JAWLRI010000964.1:2019472-2034158 GCA_034781795.1 Crypturellus tataupa | reverse complement strand
ACACACACACACACACACACAGCGCGGCCGTTGGGGCCGTTGGCAGCCGTTGGGGAGAGCCGGGGCGAGCCGGGGCGCTCGTGCTTTGCTGGGAGAAGCGCCCCAGGATGTGCTTCGCTTCCGCGCTGAGCAACCCCTAAGGCGCTCGTTGATGGCCTCCGGCGTGCCCGTAGGGACTGAGCGGCTCGAAGCGGCCCCTCTGAGAGACGCTTCCGAGGCTGGGGCTGAGGTGTCCAGCAGCTATCAGGCTCTCTGCTCTGCTATGTAGGAGGAGATAAGATGGCAAGTAAGGCAAAAAAAAAAAAAAAAAAAAAAAAAAAAAAAAACTTGGAGCAAGTTGACACAAACAGATAGCCCTCAGCTAGCAACAGCCAAGCTAATGGTGGAGCTGGAAGCTCTTGTGTTATGTTATCGCTGTTGCCCTTTTGAAAGGCAAACTAGGACACTTGTGGCTATACCGGCGTAGCTTTCCTCCTGGAAAATGTACTGCCTTTGTGTCTTGCCTTGTGTTTTTGGGCAATGTCACATACATGTGCAGGGTCAGTCTAAGCTATTGTAGGGATGTCTTTAAAAATGTCGTTTGTTGCCATGGTCAGTACTGGCGAATTTTCTGGATTTTGTTAGATGCTTGTCACCTGCTCCAGAGCAACTTTGAAGAGAGAAAAGGGCTTTCTTGCAGCTACAAATAGAGGATAGGACAGCTTCCTCTCTCTGGTATCATCTTGAAAGGAAATGCCAAGAAAAACTTACTGCTCTGGTGTTCCTGAGAGATGAAAAAGTGAGAAAAACTTGGCTCTGTTATATATTAAAAACAGGTAAATTCTCTGTTGGACAGAAGTGGATGAACTCTGCAAGCCCTGTTTATTCAAAGAAGGTGCTGAGGGCAGACCCCTTCCAGAAGCCGCATATCCTTATTCAAACATCAACAATGGTAACTGTGAATGTTGCTGCCAATAACAGCAACAGGCACCGTCATTTTGGTGTTTAGAATTCAGCAATATTGTAAATACAGAACAAACCAGGCCCACAGAAATTCTATACTTCATTTTATCTCTTATGCAGATGTAGAATGATAAATCTAATGAAATTTCTTTATGCCCAGTGTCCAGGACAGTTAGAAATTAAAAAGCTAGGAGGTTTGAGGGATCTCCACTGATTCAACTCTGAGCAGTGAACTAACAAGTCCTTGCACACAGAACGGTTTCATTTTCACTGCAAATTAGAAAGGAATTTTGCAATAGCTTTCCTTAATAGTCATTATATCAGATTAAAACAGATAAAGACAGGAAATCCCTGCTTGTTTATTGAATCGTTTGTTAGTTTAAGAGAGAGTTATGAATGTGATTTATATATTTATATTATTTTTAATGGAGAGTGCCTGCATTTCATGAGGCAAGCTTCACTGGACTTAAGACTTTGAAGTCCTCCAAGTCCTTCAGTCTAGCTTCTATAGTGTATACTATGTCAATATTTCTTTGTTTCCATTTCTTTAACCAGGCATCTTCATTTTTACCCAAAATGGGAGTGACAAGCTAATGCACTATAAAAGCAGATCTGCAATCACAGTAGCAGTTCCTGAGCCCCTACTCAAAGGTTCTCACTTTTTCCAGGCCGCGAAAAGTCACAGTACTTTGGCTGTATGGAAATGGAGAAGTCTGCACCATAAAACCTGTCTTTGTGCAACCAGCAACATTCAAAGTGGATACTGGCACTTAACCTATATTTGTGCCAGGTGTGTCAGTCTCTTTTTTTTTTTAATTATCACCTGCCGTGGGCCTGACACATCTAACCGTCGTTTAACCAGTGATGCGTCTTTTGTTGACTTTACACATTGCTGGATTTTTCAGGAACCTTCAACATGGGCTAGTATGGCTGAGTACAACTGTCTTTTGTCCCTGGCAATCATACAGAACACGTAAGAGCAGTGTGGATAAAGTCAGTAATCTTTATTACACTGGTTATAAACAAGATTTAATGTTGTTTTGTCTACAAGGCCTACACTAATCAGGATTATATGCCAGTATGATCATCTATGCTAAACACGTGAAAAAAGCATATGCCACATTGGAGCTAATGAGCCAAAGGAGGCTATTAAGTCAAAAGAGGTTTTGAAAGAACATAAAGGACATGGGTATAAAGTGAGAAAACAAGGAATGGAAAATGTTTGTTAACAACAGATTTGAATCTTCAGTTAATAATTTAAAATTGTGGTATCACTTTATTTTACAAATGATCATTGGGAGCAGTCTTAGAAGGAAGTATGATGCATTTTCTATATGAAAAGTCTTTCCTCAGAAGGAAGGGTTGTCCTATACTCTCCATTCACTTACTTTTGCATGGATTTCCTTTGTCAGATTTATCCATGTGTATTTCTACTAAAAGTAAATGTTATCTCCATTACTTTGTAGATTAAAATAATCCGCCGTTAGCAGTTCTTTTCAAATGTAGCTATTATTATTCCTCTGTTTATATAACTCCCCTGTTTTGAATAAGTAAGAATTCATTGATGGCCCAGGTTTACAACTGTATCTTTAAATGAGTGTGTGGAAGGTTTGTAATCTCATGCAGGGTTTTGCAGTCATATGTAATGAAGGAAAGGAGCAGCTCTCTCTGCCCTGTCTATGAAGAGTGTACTGCGCAAAATCCTGGGGCTTTCAGTTTTGATAAGAGCTAATAAAGACTTTCTTTTTGTGACTGGAAACTGCTCTCCAACTTACTACCTTTTCATTACTTTTCATTACAAAAGAACATATCAGTTTGTCAGCAAATAAATTCATGAGACAATTATTTGATATTATTGTCTCAAGAGTATCCTTTTTGCTTGAGATTTGGATACTACCACTTCTTACATTTTTAGTATATATTTTGGATTTTAAGTTTATACAGTTGTTGCATGTATTTTCAGTGACATGTAGCTCTCATGCCCTTACACATGTTGGTAGTTCCCAATATTCCAGACAAGCATGAAGCAGCTTAAGAAAGACTTTAAGTCATAAAATTTGAGCTGCAGAAATACCTGTTCTCAAATTTTAAACCTAAGCAGAAAATGTAAGTACCTATCATTAGACTAAGAGGGTTTTTTTGTTGTTTGGTTTTGTCTTCCCTGATATTACACTTAAGATTCTAATGAGGGAACAGAATGGGAAGAAACTAATCAAAACAAAACAGGCTCTTATTTTGGCTTGAAAATTGACTACCAAATCTTGGACCGCACCCATCAAGGAGGGTTGTCTCCTGTGCTCAATCCAGAGGATGATGCAATGCTGACTTCCCACACAATAGAGAATGAAATTATGGTGTAATAACTTACTGCTCACTCATAGTCAGACTGAAGAACTGAATACGTACTTTCCTCGTTGAAATTGGACACAACTGGAGAGAGGAAAAATAATTTTAAAAAGAGGCTTTTTTTTCCCTAAAAAGGAGAAGTAAAAGCAGAAAAAAAAATCTAAGATGCAAAATAAGGAAGCAGATCTTCCTGCAAATGAGGAATGAATGATTTAAGATTAAACAATATATAAATTGAGATCATAAGTGCTCACTGAAGCATTCGCATGCTTAGAAGAAAACGGAATAAAGTCCTATTAATTCTTTGGCAGCAGAGTTTTTTCTGATAGACTGAAGGCCTTAATAGGATTATAAAGGCCATATAATGTGCTTATGTTTCCCTGGCTATACGTAGCTCTTTGCTAGAGTCATTTACAGCCTGTGAAACAGCGGGTGCCCCAGCCTCAGCTAGTAGCAATTGTGGCGAGACAGCACTGAATTCTGGCTGGGGTGGAGGTGGTACAATCTTGAGAGGTTAGTTGAGTTGGATACTGGCACAGCCTGAAATCAGGAATGTCGTAGGATATCTTTAATACTGTGTTTTATTTTCTCTACTCTTGCCCTCATTTCCCGTGCTGAACCTTGATTCATACCACAGAAAGCTGGGTAGTTCTCCAGAGGCTAATTGCAACATATCCCAACCCTGAAGGTGAGACTCATCCCACCTATCTTGAGCCATCTAAATTTTAGCTGTCTCGTCTAAGCTACTTATCAAGGCTTCTCTGCAGTCCATGGAACGAGATAGTCATCTCCACAGGGTAATTTTCCCCTTCCTATGATACAAGGGTGAGACAGGGGTGATGAAACACCTTTAGCAAATGCCTGTTTTGCACTTTACCTTGGGAACATGGGTAATTAGGTTAGACTAGATGTATAACCTGCAGACGACTACAAGTGATTTGAATCTCTGCCTCAATATGTCCTTTACAGGGTTCTGGGAGAGAGGCATCACTAACAAGAGTGCTGTAGAGTTGTAGGAAAAAAAGACCACATCTTAAAGGTCTAACTCCTACCTTTTGCAAAGGAATCTGCAGTTTTTGAAGCTGAGCAGGATGCTTCCTTTAGTGCCAAAAGAGAGTTTCTGTGTCCGCCCCATTGCCTACCCTGTATCGGACTGCATAGGCATGAGCCTGGTGTTTCTGTCGCGAGCGAAATGAGGACACAGATCATGTATGGAAGAGCAGTGTAGCAGACATGGTGGTGTCCTGGACTCACCATTTTTACATGCACAGGCTGAATGCACCGCGTATGCTCAGTTGGTTAAGGCTTTCTAGAAACCCTGCTTGTACTATCATGAGCAGCAACTGTAAATCTGTGAATGTGCAGCTGTTTCCCCAGAGCAGATTTTCTGTGTGTACATACAGCTGCTGAATGGCCTATGTGCAAGGCATGCTAAATTGCCTATGTGATGGCAATAAGATAAAAAAAAAGTCACAACTGGGACGAGGTTGTCCTTGCTGGCAGAGTCAAGACCTGCTTCTGTGTATTCCTGCGCTTGTCGACATCAGGAGGTTGCCAGGAAAGCCTTGTAGGTAATTGCTACCTTCCATTCCTGGGTCAGAGGCTGAGGATCTTATAGCCTGCAAATCCTTGTCAAATATGACTTCTGATACATGCAAGGTAATCTCATTTACACTGAGGTAAATGAGAGAGCAAACCACTCCCTCAGGTGAACTTGCAAACACAAAAGACATTTTTAAATCTACACTTGGGTTACATTTTATGACTGTAAATCTAGTTATCAGGTAGCTATTATAGTATGGAGTGTATTTAGGTGACTAAAAACTTCGGTTACGGCTATGTCAATATGTACAGGCTGAAAAACTGCCTCTTAGAGTCTTTAAAAGTATTTTAGAAAATTTTTGAAGAGGATATTTTCCCTCACATTTTACTCTAAGTAAAGCAGCACAGAAAATTGATTTCCATACTGCCTTTTGCTGTGTTTGTGTGGTACTATTCTAATTCTTAAGAATGCATATCCTTAACTTTCATGGTTTCTTTTGTTAATTCTAGGAAAACAAACTGCTAATCACAGGAAAATATTTTAAAGTAAGTTCCTTGTTCATTAAAAAAAAAGGAAGAAGAAAAAAATGCCTCTCATCTGAAAGTACATACTATTCTATTAGACCATCCTTTAAGAATACAGTTGTAAAAGTGATTATCTTAAGTTACTGTGGTTTAAATTCTCATCTTAAATTGAAAAATGGCCCCTCACTTAAAACTGATGTTTTTATATACTATTTTAAAATACAGAACCTTAGAATAAATAGTAATATTTCCATGGGAAGAATTTGGATTTTGTTTTTGTAATTTTGCATCAAAAGAATGAGAATTTGTTGATTCTCTGAGTGAATAAAACACATGTAAACAATGGCAAAAATAAGTGAAACATGAAAAAAGTATCTAGCTAGATGTTTTAGGGAAATAAGTCTGCTTAGATAGGCTGAGAGAGATGTATTAAAAAAGAAAGGCATGAGAACTGCAGCAAGGCAACAAAAAAGACCTATCAGGGTACTTAGCTTGAAATAGAAAAACAATTGATATATTCCTGGAAAGTGGTTTTTCTTTCCTAGAAATCTTGAGAAGACCCAGCAATAGCTGTAATTTTGTCTCACAGAAATGCTTGATCAGAGAGATCTATGAAAACACCAGATATTTTCAGGAGCTGTGTGGGAATTACTATAGCCAGACTGTCCAGACCCTGCATTATCCCAGTGGCCATCTGAAACCTGGGAAGAAACTTTGGTGGGTGCATGCGAGAAAGCCAGTGTGTCACTTGCTGAGTGTTTTCAGTCTCAAGTAATGCAATGCGATAGAAGCGGTTTCAGATGAATTAGTTCAGTGCGGCAGAAAAACACTAAGCCTGAAACCAGCTTATTTCTCAGCCTGTTGCAGCTCTGCAGATTCAGGGAGGTACCAGGGGTTTGGGTGGGTGGAAGATCTTGCGCTTGGGGGTCAAGGGAGTTCATTCACTCTCTCTAAATCTGCTTTACTATCCTGTGTCAGTGTTCCCTCTCCCTGTGAAAAGACAGGGCAAGGGAAGGGATATTATTATCTCTCAAAAAAAAAAGTCTTTTGTGGTACTAGGGAAAGAAGTGTCCATCTCTTTTCTTTAATGTAGAATACAGTCTAATGCAACTCTCCTGCATTCGGATCTCTGTGTGGTCACAGCATAGACCCTAGTTTAGACGGGACTAAGAGCTGGCAATGGTCTTTGCAATTCTTCTCATATATGTCTGGTTTGGGGCTTTCTTGTTGTTTTTAATCTAAGCTACTGTAACTGAAGTCTGCTCATCAGTATTGCATTATCATCAGGGGTATCTGGACTACTGTTTTTTTGTTCTTCTAGTAAAATGCAAACACATGCCTCTCCCGGATGAAAACTTAGGGAATGATCATCATATATATGGAAGGAGGTACCCTGAGTTCTCTGAAATGATGCAAGTGGTTGTGATTGAGGCCCTTGAAAGTAGCACAGAAGTGTTTTGTCTCTCAAACTCATGCGGCTTCATAAATCTCTACAGTACTTGAAACAGATTAAAACTTTGGAATGATTCCCTAAGAACTGTAGTCATACCCCTGAGAGGAGAAGGATGTTGAGTCATCATGAAGAAAGGAAGAAAAGCTGAATGTTTTTTCTATTACCAGCATTGCAGAGGTCAGACACAACCAAGACAGACAGATGAACAACAAAAACAATAGTTAAATGATTCAAAAGGCTAGGTTTTCTGGCATTAGACCCATTTCAAGCACTCTGAAAGAAAATGGAGAAATGAATTATCACGCCAGTGTATCTAAACATATGTATATGCCTTTTGAGTCCAATGCCTAAAGAGCAATTAATTTTAAAGTGTTTCACTAAAAACCTTTTGAAAGTCTTCAGTGTACGCTGTCTGAAGGTTATTGTAAATATATCAGCATTAGAAAGGTGAATAATCAAGTTGCATTTACTTTTAGGGAGCTCTTGACCATGGCAAAAAGACTAGGTAATGTTAGGATCCTTTGCAGTACGGTGTTCTTAAAAGATCAATATGTGTATTAGAAAAAAAAAAGGTCAAACTACTGTTTTGTTTATGTAGTTCTTCGCTGCAATCACCACTTGCCTTTTTGTACAGGATGACTGTAAAAGCAAATGATGTGTTTGAAGACTGAGCTCAGACTGGAAAGAATACCAATTTGGAAAGAATATCATACATTCAAATACTTGGCTCGGTTTTAATCTCACAACATAAGCTGCTTATTGTAAACTATTACTTCTATATTGATCCCACAATGATTTGCCAGAAAGGGAATCTGGCTGCTCCACATACTAACTGTTGTTATTATCTTTCTGAAAAGGGGATTTACTTTTCCAAGGGTTGTACATTTTCCCATTTATCATAACGGAGAAAAAGTTGATTCAGTGCCTGCTTCTGTTTAGAGGAGCAAATTAAATGCCCCACAACAGAAGCTGTTCAGTTCCTGCTCCTGATTAATCACATTGGAGTCTCACTTGAGAAACCAGAGTTGTTACTAGTTTATGTGTCCCTGTGGTGCTCAGGGGAGAGAAGGGAGCCAGCCCTAGCCCATGTGCTCTATCTGGATTTCCTGCTGCTCGCCAAGCATTGGCCACTTGGTTCGTGGTTCACTTGGGTGTGACTGCAAGCCGTGATGAGTCACGGTCTCAGCGCGCAGCTCACACCAAAAGGAAAGGGAGGCCCGATTTTAACTCCACTTTTAGTTGTACCTCTAGCCTCTGTGAAAAGTCACAGAGCACCCAGAACTGGAAAGGTAACCCTATGGAAAAAGAAAGAGAAGGAGATACCACCAGCAACATTGGAAAAGAGAGAAATAAACCTGCTGGCCTCAAAACTAGAACATTAGACGATGTGGAGAGTAGCGGTCCTGTCTTGTCAGAGGACAGGAGGTGCTGAGAACAGCAGGTTTATAATTGGCAAGTGTACTTGCAAACCTGGCATTTGTTACAGAAATGATGGGACTGATTATATAGCGTCATTTCCTGATAACCTGGTTGCCTTTTGTCTTATAAGATATTGTCTAGGATGCAATACTCTGCTTGATAACTTCCTATTTTTCCTGCTTTTTTTCTCCCTTCTTTGGGCAGTTGAAGATCCGTGCCTGGGAAGACTGGAAGCACCGGCACGGGAGGAGACACAGCTTTTTTCCAGAGATCTTTCAGAGTTGACATCTTATACCATCAAGTAGGAGTTTCTGGAAGCCACTTTCACTGACAGCTTGTCTTGGGCTTCCTCTTTTCCCTTAGCTGGGATGAAGAGTGGAGCTGAAATTGGCCAAGCTGCTTGGTCAGGGGATAAGATAACAGATTTACTCAGCAAAAACCTCTTGTGCTCTTCCTGCTGCTTTCTGGTGATTGCAACACTTTCTGAGGCATGCTCTTTCTCAGGGAAATGTGTAAAAATTGCCCTTGATGACAGTTGATCTTGGGTGTTTCCCAGGCAGAGCTTACCTAGCCCAGGACCTTTTCAAACCACTCTGCAAAAACACCAGAAAAAGTGTTACTCATACATCCTGGCCCACACAGCAGCCTCCTGCTGCCTTATGCCTTGTGCCAGGTTGCCTACACAAACTGTTCACATGAAGAGAACAGGTTTAAGCATAGCCCTGAAAAGTAAGTATTCTGTATTTTGGTGACACCTCCTAGGGCGTATCTTGCATCTTTCCTGAGATGACAGCACCGCCCCTGTCCTACAGTAATTCAAAGACTTTCAATTTAGGACTTGCAAGTTGCTCCCAGGAGCATATTCTCCGGAGTATATTGTGCATATTGCCTGCTCCTCTTTGCATCCCTCCACCTGAGCGATTTAGAAAATTTGGGGTGCTGGGGTTCAGATGGAGCTTTGCAAGTCACACATAACCTGTTTAAATTCCTATGCACAGCCATGGCAGAGCAGCTGTTTGGTGCTGATAAGACAGCAGCTTGCAGTTCTCAGTGCTTGTTCACATGCATTCCCACCATGTGGGAACAAGTTCTTGCTGAAGAAAATGCAAATGCCTGATGTTTTATGAGAAACATTGCAAGCTAGAAATTGTTGCAATTGTCTCATGTGAAGCTCCTCTCAAAAAAAGAGCAAGATGCTAAGGTTCTGATTAAAATGTTTATGAATCACCACGCACACAAAAAATGGCAATGCCTGTCATATTTAATGCAAGATCTCAGAGAAAGTAGAACATCCTGAAATGTGGTAGCTAGTGACAGTGTTGTATGAAGATTATTATGTGGCATCATGAGATCTATTTATTACTCAACATGTTCCTTTCAGGTAGAGTAGAAACTGCGCAGCAGCTGAAGTCCGACAAACTGCTAGGAGAAGAAATCCTAAAAATATTAGTTAAAGTAACAAAGGCATGCATTTTTTTCCATACTAAGTAGAACACATACATGCAGAAACTGTGTGTAGATGTCCAATAGTTACTGTTGCCTTGTAATAGATTATAAGGCATAGGTGAGAATGAATAGTTAGGAGTTAAAACATTGTATGGAACAAAGTAATAAATTTGAAAGAATAATTCAGGAATGCAAGTAAGCAGCCATTCCAGCTGCGAATATAAGATCTGAAATTTGCATTTATGTCAACGTATTATAATAAACATTAGCTATCACATGTAGCTAATGTTTATGCAAAATTAGGCAACTAAGTACTCCAAAGAGAGAGTAAAATGGAATATATTAAACACTGAATCCCTCATTTGATAAGACATTTAACAGAGTACATACCATTAAGCAGATAAGTGCTTGCACTAAGATCTGAATTACTAAGCATTTAAAAATCCTTTCAAAATGTGACCTGTTATGTTTTATATCAGGAAATTTCAGAGCTTTTTTTTTTCCCCAGCTGACCCTATCATCTGAGGCTTCTGAGACAGTGCATCACAAAAATCATTCAAACCAGCTAAAATGTAAAATGATGCACAGATAAAATACAGCTTGAAGATCTACCAGTTCCATTCAGTTCAGTCTCTTTATTGTGTAAATCTTGCCACACTGAATGAAATCTGTCATGTTTCACCATAATCATTTTTATTTGGACTAGGGGCTGTTCTTCTACCACCACGAAATTTGTAACTGTTTCTATGTTGTTGGCAATTGAATTTGTAAGGCGCGATGACTAGGCTTCCCAAGTGTCTACTAGTTCAGAAGTTCTCTGTTTTTGTTATCAATATGTGCTATTGCATGAGGTGGGAAATATTATAAAATAACCACTAATAAATTGCTAGAAACTTCTTAAATACACATTGCGTTGTAATTTTGTGTTGAAAGTACTCACTTTCAACACAAAACTTTTCAGCTTTGTGTTGAAAGTGCACGGTGCCAGAGGAATCTTATTTTTGTCAGAGCATGAACAGCTTGCTTGTTTTTTGTTATTTGCCAATTGCAGGGGAAATGATCCAGCACAAAAAAGTGCTGACAATATTCAGTTGTATTTTCTAGATACTCTCTAGTTTCAAAATAACCCCATAGGTTATCGCAAGTGCTGCAGTTGCCGGTTTTTATGCTGATGATACTTCTAAGAATAGAGGAATCTACCTTAAATAATACCTCTGAAGTCACTTCAAATTGAATGTTAAATTTAAAACGTTTAGATTCTTATGCAGGTTTATGATGATATTCCTTAAATGACGTTGTATCTTAACATTTACATATAGATTAATGGTTTATCTTGTTGAGCAGCCATCCAGTATTGAAGACAGCTATAATATTGCTCTTCCCTTGAAATCAGACCCCTGGGGTAGGACAGAATATGATAGGGGAAGAAAAAAAGCAAATGAGGTGTTTGCCTGTGGTGTTATGACTGAGGCACCTCGCTGGAGACTGAAAGTACCCAAACCTTTATTTTGGAACTCTGAATTATATGAAAAAGTTTGTGCATAAAATCTGAGGTGCCCCCATATCCACGCTCTGTGTCTCTGTTTCCTGTTTGCTCTTGCTCTAGCTCACAGATCTTACAAAAATTGCTGTACAAGGAGCCACCTGTGACATGAGAGGATCATAAGAGGGATTTTCCGTCCACATGTACACTTTAACCTATTTTTTGGTGATGGAGACATTCTCCTGGGACATCGCTGGACTTTCTAATTATTTCCTCTGAGTACTTTTGAACTATTTTTTTTAATATGGAAATTAGTAAAGAGTCAAGGATAAAAGCTATGCCATCAGTGCTTTCCAGAAAATCTTTTTTCATTAGTTCTCAAGACAACAGTCTCTGTTGTTCAAATCACTCCTCTATTTTTAAGCAACATAAGCACATCAGGATTTTATTTTAATGTTTTAAGATTGTAATTGATGGCTTATAGAGATAGGTAACCAGCTGTTAAAAGTGTAAAAATCAGCTTGGAATAAATTGAGCTTATTCAAAGGCTGTCTGGGTTTCAAACAACAATATCTGTCATATTGCCAACTAGCTAACTTCCAAATCCCTGATGTACTTGATTTTTTAGATAGGCATCATTAGATGAACAAGTACTACAAAATACATATATTAAAAATGAATCTTTGCCTGAACAAAATAATGGTATTTAAGTAGAAAATGCCCTAGAAAATCCTTACAGTGAAAGCATAAAATTTAACCATTGATGGACTAGAGTAGAAAATTAATTAAGCAAAAAACTGTCCTTAAAAAAAAAAAAAGTAGAAGTACTGAGAAAAATTGTCATCCTTTCTATTGAATTTAAGTCATATCACTTATAGCATCTGCTGAAGTATTTTATATATTAGGACTCTGTATAAATCTGCGATACGTTTAGTTCAATATATAATGTATAGTTTACATACTGCAGCCATGTGCTTGAGTTGGGATTTTAGGGGAACATGGCAAACAACCTGCTAGAACAAAATGTGTTTGCATTAGCAAATAAAGGCAGGAAACAAACTTCTGGGAAAAGGAGGTACAGATAGGAAAAGTGCTTTTAAGTTATCAGTGCCAAAGCAGACATACTAGAGATAGAGTCGTCTCCCTACCCTAGAGGCGATGAAAGAGAAATAGGCTTATACTTGAAAGAAAAGTTGTTGATTTTGATTTTTTTAAAAAATAAAGAAGTTGCTCGAAAGAGCAATGAGGAAAAAGAAATCAGCCAGCCAGTAAGATAAGCACACTGAACTGGAAAGCGGAATAATTTGTAAAACAAGCAGCATAGTTTTGGAGATTCTTACAATCAGAGAAAGGTTGGCTATGGAGAAATTAATTGCCTATCAATTAATGAAGTCAGTTACTGTGTTGCTATCAAAATCCCAGATTTTTGTAGATGCTTTGATGTGACTTTCAAGTTATTTTCTTCTACAGAGAGGTAACAATCACCTGGAAAAGTGAAAAAATAGATATCCCGATTGCCTAGTGAGCTGTTCATAGTGAAGGGACAAAGTGGGCTGCAGGTGGGGACAAGGCAGTGGTTGCCAAAGCAGGATATCCTGCTCGTGGATGTTCTCCCTGTTGTCTCCAAGGATTGCTACAGCAGTGGAGATGCAGCAGCAGAGCTGTCTGGGGGTTGTACCAACCAACGCACACTACAGGGTGGTAAGAAATCACCACATCCTTTTTTCTTCTCGTCCTCCAAACGTAAAGGAAATGGACCGAGAGTTTTCCAAGAAAACCCAGAAGAACCACATGCACAGCTGCAAGACTTACAGTGATTATCTATCTCCTTTCCTGATCTTTATTCCTTTAATAATGGAGAACCAGAAGGCCATTTTTAAACTCAAATAAGCTGAAAAAAGTTTGTTCCAAGAAGCTGCAGGTTTAACTCTGAAAAAATTCTAGTTCCCACTCAGTAAAATTCCTACTCAAGGAGTTGTTACAAGGAGCTCTCCTTTTTATCTCCTACATTTTCACTGCAGCACATAGCAGGAATGTTTCCAATGGCTCATTTGCTTCATCTTCACTTCTCTCCAACCATATGAAATAAGAAAGCAGTATCAGACAGGCAAGGTGTGGAGCAAGCCATTTTGCTCCACCTTCCCCAGCAAAACTTGGAAGTGATTCCCTAAGGGAGGGAAGTTGTTCCATAACTGCTGCAATGTGTGTGGCATGCAATGGGGCTTTGGGTCAGACACCGGAGCACGGGAGACCAGTGCCTATAGCTGAGTAGACAGCTAGCTGAGTAAGGATTTCAAGCTCCCTTTCAAGTGTGTGGAGTTGTACCCAGCCCTTCAGTGGCTGACAGAATAATTTGTTTACCTGCCTGATTTCCCAGTGATTTTCAAGTGAAGATAAAACAGTTAGGTGCTGCTGCTCCTCAGAATTTGAGTTTTAGGTACTTTCTATATCCACATAAAAGTGGATGACTCAAAGTACCAGCAGTCTCAGTCTTAACAGTATCCCTAGATGAGCAATACTTATGTACTGAGGCCCAAATTTAAAGTGATGAGAGGCTCTTTTACAGAGATGGAAGATATAGTAAGGTGGCTTTTGGAGTCAGAGAGTGGGCAACTGGACCCCATGGTCAATGGACAAGACAGAGATCTCTATAGGAAGCACTTACAAGACAGTCTAAATAAATGCCTACTCCCTGCTATTGACTGTGTTCCCAGAACAGCATCAGTCCTGGATAACATGTAGTCTGAATTGCACATGCTGTTTCGAACGGGGGCACTTTTGGTGTTGTCCAAGTCCTTGACAAATGTCCAAGGAGGTCTTAATACAGTCTGCGTTTTCAAAGGTGAAGTCTGGCTTGCTGTGATGTGTCCATTTGTGTCCATTTTGATATGTTCAAAGAAATCTAATGTTCAGAAAGTCCTAATACCCACTTCCTGGTAATCAAGCTCTGGGACTTACTGCATTCCTCACTGCATTGCTAGTTAGTTTTGAAAAACTGACTTAAATTATCTGCTAAGCTATCTAATCTCAGTGTAGACTAAGCCTCTTCTTCCAACCTTGTCCTTTAGTTGGCGTTGACTTTTGTAACCAAAATGCTTACACCTAATTAAATGAGGCTGGGAGTTTTTAATTATTTATTTTTAAACAAAAATGTTCACTAATGCTCAAATAAGGCTAAGACTAATTGAAGATGATGTATTCCACAAAGCCTCTGCTTACTTCAGACAGATATTAAATAATTCCTACTCTTGAAATAGGAAAGTGCGTCATCAGACAAAAAGTTCCAAATGCTTAAGTTCACACTGAAATAGTCATTTTGTTTGTTCAGCTGTACGTATCATGGTAGGTCTGAGCTCACTGCCTATCTAGTGTGTTTAGAAAGCCACTCTACTTACACTGCTTATCTTTTCTAAGCATATATTTTAATACTCCTGAGAAGAGAACATTCCTTTAAAAAAAAAGGAAAGAAGGAAGGAAGGAAGGAAGGAAGGAAGGAAGGAAGGAAGGAAGGAAGGAAGGAAGGAAGGAAG